>ML381434.1:0-28546 GCA_005239525.1 Nicotiana knightiana
AAAAAAAATATTTACACTAAAATAATATACAATTTGGGTGTGATAAAAAATTAGTTGTTCACACCAGGAATTGACTTTGATGATATCGAGTTTGGATTGTTGTTCCTGAAGTTTGAATATGTTCGTTTTATCATTTGGGACTTGTATGTGAAGCTTGGTTGGATTCCGGATTTGGTTAGCCTTGAATCAAACACTTGGTTCGATGTTTGAAGTTTATGTACTTAAGGGATTGATCTTGATCGACGATTTGTGGTCTTGATGTTACATTGTGAGGTTATGGGCCTCGAGTAGGTACATATTGTATTTTGATACTTGTTGGCATGATTGGATGGTGTCCCGAGGGGCTCGGGTGAGTTTCGGACGGGTTTCAGATCATTTTGGATCATGTTGGTTATTTCTAGTTTTGGTAGGGACATGGTGTGTTCGCATATGCATAGAATCGATTGCAGATGTGAAGTTGCACCTATGGTTCGAGGTATGCACCTGCAAAACATGGCCGAGCTTAGGATTTTGCAGTTCTGCGCTTGAGGAGACGCACCTATGGAGCTGCAGAAGCGGTTGGCTTGTCGCAGATACGGTGAGTGACCTATTGAGGGATTCTCGCAGACCTATTGAGGGATTCTCGCAGATGCGAGATAGTAATCACATAAGAGGTGTTGCAGATGTAGCTCTTTTTCTGCAAATGTAGAAATCACTGGCATTGTAAGGCCCCGTAAATTTTACCTAAAACCCGGGGTTTCGTTGTGCCGAGGTAGGCGTAGTGTTAATGATAGTAGAGTACGGACTTTTTGGGTTGAACAGTACGCTGGGGAGTTGAAGTAAAATGCTTGGCAGAAAAAGGCATTTCTGTGGCCCACTATGCAGCCGCAGAATCACTCTACGGGCTGCAGAATGGCTGTAGAGTGCGGCAGTCAATTAGGAAACTTTTGGATGTCATTTCACTACCAACTATGCGACCGCAAAACGATTTCGCGGACCGCACACCAATCGCAGAACCAACATGGAAATTTCTTGGAGGGAGGTTCTGCTACACATTATGCTATCACAGAACAGGTCTGCGGAACGCATAATGGCCGCAGAGTGGGGCATACCTTCCCAATTCCGGAGGGCCATTTCGCGGATTGCAGTAGCATTATGCGGTCACATATGCGACCGTAGATGCCGTTTCGGAGCATCATTTTTTGGGTTTTTATAACCCGACCCCCTTGTCATAAAACACTATTATGGGTCAATTTAGAAAGATAAAACTTACATTTTAGAGAGAGTGTCACGACCATAAATCTAAACTGGTCGTGATGGCGCCTATCGTGGAACTAGGCCAACCAAGTTAACACTCAAATCGTAATTAATCTTTCATGTCTATCATTGTTAAACTGATAATCCTTAAAGGTTTCGTTAAATCATTTTTAAACAGATAAAGCTACACTGAATATTAAATACAACCCCGAGATCCCGGAGTCATTGATCATGAGAATTTACAGAAAATATACAAATCTTGAAAATAACTCTATAATAGTAAACAGGAGAGAGCAGGTATACAGACGCGTGCAACTACCTCGCAAAATCTCCGAGAAGTCCCTGAAACAGATACACAACTCACTCTGCCCTAGCACCTAGATCTGCACACAAGGTGCATGGAGTAATGTGAGTACGCCAACCCAGTAGTAATGAAAATAAATCAGGTTTGAGCATTAAGAAACACATAAAGTCAAATCATCATTTTGCAATAAGCACTATCTTTTTACCCAACAGTGTATATGTTAAATCATCACGCTTAAAATGCCAATTTCAGTAAAACCCCTTTGAAAAGTGTAATTTCCAACAATTTTAGAAAAATGTCCTAGAAGTTTAGTGTAAAAATGAAATGAATCATAAGTAGCCTCACGGGAAAAACATGTATCAAAAACTGCCCCTCGGGGCGTAGCATCACTCAGAATCAGCCCCTCGGACATACCTCACAGTCACTCATAACCATCACCTCGGGCATACCTCACAGTCACTCATGCCTCCCAATCGCGCTCAGTAGGTACCTGCGCTCACTGGGGGTGTGTACAGACTCCGAAGGGGCTCCCACAACCCAAGCGCTATATGGTTGCGGCGTGCAACCCGATCCATATATCTCGCTGTGGCGTGCTGCCCGATCCAACATATCTCGCTGCGGCGTGCAACCCGATATATATATATATATATTATTACGGCATGCAACCCGATCCATATATATTCCTCACAACACAGGCCCTCGGCCTCACTCAGTCAGAAACCTCTCAAGCCACTCGGGCTATCAGTAAAACAGGGTGCTCAACCCAAAATATCATTTATGCATCAAATGGAGTAAATAAGACTGAGTTTCAAAAATCAGTAAAACATAGCATCACTGAGTACAAATCTTAAATCAACACAGTGAGGAAATAGTAGTAAAAGGTCCCCAAGGGGTCTAAACAGGTAGGCACAAGGCCCCAAACATGGCTTATAGCCCAAATATAACAATAGTCTGAAAAAACGATTTAACATATGATTTAAAAGTAACTACGTAACTCAATAGTTGCAACGGGAGGACCAAGTCCAAATCCCCAATCAGTGCACGCCACACACTCTTCATCCAGCATTTGCACCACTTTGAAAATAGTGAGAAAATACAAAGTTCGGGGTTTCATACCCTGAGGACAAGATTTACATCCATTACTTACCTCAAATCGCACGAAAATCTACTCCGCGATGCCTTTGCCCCTCGACTCGGCCTCAGCACGCCCCGAATCTATTCAAAAACAAATTCACATAATCAAAATACTCTAAGGGAACAAAGCCCACTCGAAAACTATCAATTTTAACCAAAATTTCCGAAATTGGCCAAACCCGACCCCCGAGCCCACATTTCGGAATCCGATAAAATTTACATCACAAAATCCTCATCCTCCCACAAGTCTATGCATACCAAGAGCATAAAAATCCAACCTCAAATGCCCACTCAAATCATCAAAAGAAATTTTCAAACTATCTTCCTATTTTCCCAAATTTCCACTCCAATTTCTTCAAGTTAAATGATAAAAATCGAGACTAAATCATGAAATCAACCCAAATACGGTTGAAGAACACTTACCTTAAGAACTCCACTGAAAATCCCTTCAATTTCCACCTTCTCCCGAGCTCTCTAATGGGTTTTTGCAAATAAAGACTCAACACTCATTTTTGTACTTAAAAGAATCTGCCCAGGGAATTTCCTCACTGTGATCGCAGAACTCCCTACGCGATCGCGAAGAAAAAATATGCTGCCCCACTAATTTTCCTTACGCGATCACAGAATTTCTCATGCGATCGCGAAGAACAACAGCTCAGCCCCCCTCACGCGCCCTTCAACTGTATGCGAACGCGAACAGGTCCACGCGTTCGCGAAAACCCAAGACTCCTCTCTCACGTGATCGCATCCTCCATTCCGTGATCGCGTAGAATAACTTACCCAGCTCCCTCTGATAAGCTTACGCAATCGCAGGAATCCCTATGCGATCGCATAGGAGAAAATCGGAACAAAAACACCATAAAAATCTTCCATTACTCAAGACCAAAACTTGATCCGCTAACCACTGAAACTCACCCGAGACCCTCGGGACCTCAATCAAACATACAAACACGTCCCATAACCTTATTCAAACTTAGTCGAGCCTTGAAACACCCAAAACAATGCCCAAATACTAAAATCACATCAGATTCAAGCCTATGAACTTTGAGATTTCTAAGTTTCGCCAAAGATGCCGAAACCATCAAAAACACGTCTGATTGACCTGAAATTTTGCACACACATCCAAAATGACACTAAAAACCTGTTCCAACTTCCGAAATTCCATCTGACCCTGATAGCTAATTTTCCACTGCCAACCAAAAATCGCCAAAAACTCAAATTCGCCAATTCAAGCCTAATTTTACTCCGGACATCAAAACCACATTCCGGACACACTCCTAAGTCCCAAATCACGTAACAAAGCTATCCGAACCATAAAATCTGCGTTCTGAGGTCGTTTACCAATAAGTCAACTTTCGGTTGACTTTTCCAACTATTGAACCAAGTTAAGAGACTAAGTATCTCATTTCTCTCTAAAAGTCGCTCTGAACCCGAGCCAACCAATATAACACAACATAATGAAGCTGAACCACATATAATGAAGTAGAAATGGGGGAAACAGGGCTATTACTCTTGGAACGACCGGTCAGGTCGTTATATCCTCCCCCACTTAAACATACGTTCGTCCTCGAACGTGCCAAGAGTTGTTCTCCAACACCATCAAATTGCCGCGTAATATCACCATGCACATACCCGAGGGTGATCCTACGTCACCCTATCCCATATAGGTCCAATAGCACAACACAGTTGAAATTTTGAAATCCAACCTGACCCATAAACCTTAGAAACAAATTCCTACTTCTGAAATAATTTACAAGATCAAAATTCCACAAATATAAACTGAATAAGTCTGAACACGCTGAATCAAGCCATATACGTAACCCCAGATATAATCACATAATATACCGCAGGACTCAAACACTCATAACGTTAAATCCAAATCACAATAGCTGCTAAAAAAACCCAATACCGGTAAATAACCTCTTATCAAGCAAAGCCTCGCTTTAACACTTTCATAAGGTGCCGATGATGAAAGAAACACGTAGAAAATAACAATCATTCGTCCGATTAGTCAGACATGAAGCTCCCATTTCCCAAACAGGAATTATAGCAGATTTCTAAGCCGACTCCCAATATTTATCCTTCCAACTATGCTGTAGTCAATTCTGAAAGTATTCATTCTAGGTCTAATGACCTCTTCTCATCCAACACGACCACTCTGATGACATGACACATCAATACAATTCAAAGCCATAACATGTGCAACTCGTGCACTCAATAGCAAACATCCCAATGTAATCAAATTATATAAAAGGTTCACACGAGAGGACCATCCTTCCATTAAAAATTACCGTCACAACACCATGCTAAGAGCCTGACACTTATCGAAAAATCGAAACACACGAATCTGACACCAAGGAGCATACCTTTACATAACTTCGCTAGAATGCGTGATCCCATCCAACGTTGGTCCACATGAAATACTTCAATCCATCTTGCTCAAAATCAATAACCATGCGAAATTCGACATCAAATGCTCAAAGTGCATTGCCATAACCACGAGGAAATTGGACGTTACCATGCCACACAAACCCGAAAGAACATAACCAATACATCTCAATCCCGAAACACCCAATTAGAACTGCACCATATGTGCCTATAACCAACAATCACAACTCCTCGCAACACCGAAGGGTAACTCATACATCACTCCAGAACACGAATAAACTCAATGAAAATCGAATGGTACATCCCTCAACAATAAAAATTCGGAGTCAGCAATTCCGAACCGGTGTAGAACACACACTCATACGGGCCTACCAATAACCCAAAATCAACTCTGGACACCCACAACAGATAGATAACTCACCGAAAAGTTCATAATGACTGAATCATGGTACATACTAACATCTGACTAGATTTGCTCACATCTTCACAATTTACTACCACAAAATAACCTATTTATGAGAACTCTCAGTCTCGAAGTCATGAAGCGCACCAATTACTATATCTGATCTCAACTTCAATGCTCGAATACATAGAACATCCCTAATGCTCAATCATTCCATGAGGGATACCCCTATAATTCTTTTGTGTCACCAAGAAACCTTGAATATCAACAGTCGATCCAACAAGAGAGTGTCACAATACCAATGAAGCACCCTAAGCTCCACACATTGACTCTTTAGAAATATATACCCTCATCAAGCCACCTAATAGTGCTATCATCTACCTAGTCATCTGAAACTACAAATGTTGCCTAGGAATTTTTTTTTGACCTTCCTTCCAGAACTAAACTATGACCTCACACATGAAAATCTCACTCTACACGACATACTGCATACACCATGTCATCTTATGATAAGCATGAGAACTTCATAATCCCTTTCCGAGCCACAAGCAACTACGCACCCAACTGGTAAAAGGTTTCCCATTTGATCCCATTTAGAAGCAAAAATCACTATACATCACCTGCACCTCATGCCAGTAGAAAATATGCATCTCTAACCATGGTAAAAACCATCAGGAACTATCTGAATCCCATTTGTACAACACTAAATCGTCAGGACTGAATCCTTCTAACTCAACCAAGCTACACAGATCACCAAAACCCTAGAGCATTGCTAAGAAACACTTGTAAAAACTCATTACCTCATGAACTCCCAAAGAACTAATTGTATCCCTTACCATGCCGATCCGACCTACTACTAAGTTGTCCTATTTATCCAAGTTCATTCTAACTTACCTGCGAATTGGTACTCCTCCTTGCCATAATACCGCAATTCTTAACCCAGACTCACTATACGAGACCCAAGCATAACACCATACCGTCTAAGGCTCGTAGGCCGCTAAATACTCTCTCAAATATCGCCAAAAGTACCACATTCAAAATACTTACCCTGAAGAACTTCCTGCGGATCTAAAGCCATTACCTTCACTTTCCCGATATTGATATGTAGAATCCATGATAATGTATAAATTCCACATGTCTATACACTCTCCAACGTAAATTTAAGTTCTAGCCCCGTACACGCCTTGAAGATCCTCAATTGCTACATATAACCTTGAATCCGTCAGAACCATTCTCGAGAGTCATCCACTCTACGCAAATTTCAATTACACTGACCAAGCAGACAGAACGACCTGACCCTGTTTGCAAACCACATACTAGGAAAGTAATCTACTCATTTGAAAAAACAAGAAAACTCATAGACTACACATTTTACAATTACAACTCAATCATTCAATAAAGTCCATTTACCCGCAGGGTACATTACAACCTGTATTGAAGAATTTCCATTACTCGAGTCATTCCTAGACTCCATCTCTGCAGGTCATATCTGGTTCACCAATATACCTCGAACCGACCAATACAACACATAATCGTGCCATCAAGTCATCATTAATGGACTCCCCCACTTGGATCAAGGCCAAAGATTCAGGACCAACAATAACTCACGATGGCCATACGTTAACATCGCCGCCATACCACAGTGAGATTCAACTAAATCCTTCATAAGCTCATATATAACTCAAACCATTTAACATTCCCAATCATCTCCAACCTCGCATTCACCATTGCAACAGTCGTGCCAACTCCCACAAGTGATCTAAATTCAAATTGCAACATATATCAATTACTGGTACAAGAGAACTTGCTATAAAATAACATAAGGATCTCACAACCTCAGGACACATCGTGGGAAATAGCCCTGCCTGCTTAACCTCAAACTGATATCTCTCTATACACTTCCGAAGATCATAGCTATTACGCAATCGCTTTACCCTCTTACATTAAAACAAATCAATGCCACCCCTCGAGACATCACAATAAGTGGTATAAGAACCTGAAGCTGATGGAAAAACTAACACTGGAGCGGTGGTCAAAGAAATCTTGAGCTTCTGGAAGCTCTCTCCACACTCGTCTGACCACCTAGATACCCTCACTGGACACCACGTGCCCCAAGAATGCTACTGAACTGAGCCAAAAAATCACACTTGGAGAACTTTGCATAAAGCTTCTCCTCTATAAATCTCTATAATACCCTCCTCAAATGCTGGGTATGCTCCTCCTGGTTACGTGAGTACGCCAGGATGCCATCAATGAATACAATAACAAAGGAGTGCTAACATGGCTGAAATACACCGTTAATCAAATACATGAATGTTGCTGGGGCATTGGTCAGTTCAAAGGACATCACCAAGAACTCATAACACAGCAGAAAGATCCGCTTCATTCCACAACTAAACAACATAAGAGGTCTTTCAATATACTCACAACTCGAAGCCATATTCCAACTCGAGACAGAAATCAAACACCCAATAGTTCCTTCCACATATCCAGCCAATACTTTTATCACAATCAAACACTATGAACACATCTCACCCTCAAATCACACTCACCACATAGACATCCAGTCACAAAGTCCCGTCAATAAATACACCAACGAACATATAAGTCCCCAAATACACGGCTCACACAATCAAAATCTTAGCACTCAAGTCACAGAATGAACCCGGCCTCATGTCCTCCAGACTGGCCCATTATCAACATGCTAAAATCACATCTCATCCATGGAAGTCACAAGCCGTCGATGCACAGCTGATACCCATTGCTCACGTGCACATTCGAATATATGAAAGGAATTCAAAGAGTTACGCTTTTGGCTAAATAAAATGGATTCGCACGACAAGAATTCAAGAATGTGAGTTTCTTTCCTAAGGGTTCTATAGCCTCTGGAAGATAAGTACAGACGTCTCCGTACCGATCCGCAAGACTCTACTAAACCTGCTCATGACCGGTGAGTCCTATGTCACCTAGAGCTATGATACCAACTTGTCATGACCCCAAATCTAAACTGGTCGTGATGGCGCCTATCGTGGAACTAGGCTAGCCAAGTTAACACTCAAATCGTAATTAATCTTTCATGTATATCATTGTTAAACTGATAATCCATAAAGGTTTCGTTAAATTATTTTTAAACAGATAAAGCTACACCGAATATTAAATACAACCCCGAGATCCCGGAGTCATTCATCATGAGAATCTACAGAAAATATACAACTCTGGAAAATAACTCTATAATAGTAAACAGGAGAGAGCAGGAATTCGGACGCGTGCAACTACCTCGCAAAATCTCCGAGAAGTCCCTGAAACAGATACACAACTCACTCTGCCCTAGCATCTAGATCTGCACACAAGGTGCAGGGAGTAATGTGAGTACGCCAACTCAGTAGTAATGAAAATAAATCAGGTCTGAGCAGTAAGAAACACATAAAGTCAAATCATCATTTCACAATAGGCACCATCTTTTTTCCCAACAATGTATACGTTATCATCACGCTTAAAAAGCCAATTTCAGTAAAACCCCTTTGAAAAGTGTAATTTCCAACAATTTCAGAAAAATGTCCAAGAAGTTTAGTGTAAAAATGAAATGAATCATAAGTAGCCTCGCGGGAAAAACATGTATCAGAAACTGCCACTCGGGGCATAGCATCACTCAGAATCAGCCCCTCGGGCATACCTCACAGTCACTCATAATCAGCCCCTCGGGCATACCTCATAGTCACTCATGCCTCCCAATCACTTTTCATTCGGCATTTGGCACTCGATACTCGCGATCAGTAGGTACTGCGCTCACTGGGGGTGTGTACAGACTCCGAAAAGGGCTTCTACAGCCCAAGCGCTATATCGTTACGGCTTACAACCCGATCCATATATCTCGCTATGGCGTGCAGCCCGATCCAACATACCTCGTTGCGGCGTACAACCCGATCCATCTATATTCCTCACAACACAGGCCCTCGGCCTCAACAAGTCAGAAACCTCTCAAGCCACTCGGGCTATCAGTAAAACAGGGTGCTCAGCCCAAAATATCATTTTTATGCATCAAATGGAGTAAATAAGTCTGAGTTTCAAAAATCTGTGAAACATAGCATCACTGAGTACAAATCTTAAATCAACACAGTGAGGAAATAGTAGTAAAAAATCCCCAAGGGGTCTAAACAGGTCGGCACAAGGCCCCAAATATGGCTTACAACCCAAATCAATAGTCTGAAAACACGATTTAACATATGATTTAAAAGTAAATACGCAACTCAATAGTTGCAACGGGAGGACCAAGTCCAAATCCCCAATCAGTGCACGCCACCCACTCTTCATCCAGCATTTGCACCACTTTGAAACTAGTGAGAAATACAAAGTTCGGGGTTTCATACCCTCAGGACAAGATTTACAGCCATTACTTACCTCAAATCGGACGAAAATCTACTCCACGATGCCTTTGACCCTCGACTCAGCCTCAACACGCCCCGAATCTATTCAAAAACAAATTCACATAATCAAAATACTCTAAGGGAACAAAGCCCATTCGAAAACTATCAATTATAACCAAAATTCTCGAAATTGGCCAAACCCGACCCCCGTGCCCACGTTTCGGAATCCGATAAAATTTACATCACAAAAATTCTCATCCTCCCACGAGTCTATACACACCAAGAGCATCAAAATCCGACCTCAAAGGGCCACTCAAATCATCAAAAGAAATCCTCAAACTTTCTTCCCATTTTCCCCAATTTCCACTCTAATTTCTTCAAATTAAATGATAATAATCGAGACTAAATCATGGAATTAACCAAAATACGGTTGAAGAACACTTACCTCAAGAACTCCACTGAAAATACCTTCAATTTCCACCTTCTCCCGAGCTCTCTAATGGCTTTTTGCAAATAAAGACTCAACCCTCATTTTTGTACTTAAAAGAATCTGCCAAGGGAATTTCCTCACTGCGATCGCGGAACTCCCTACGCGATCGCGAAGAAAAAATATGATGCCCCACTAATTTACCTTACGCGATTGCAGAACCACTCACGCGATCGCGAAGCACAACAACTCAGCCCCCTCACACACCCTTCAACTCTACACGAACGCGAACAGGGCCACGTGTTCGCGAAGACCCAAGACTCCCCTCTCACGCGATCGCATCCTCCATTCCGCGATCGCATATAAAAACTAACCCAGGTCCCTCTGCTAAGCCTACGCGATCGCATAGGAGAAAACCAAAACCAAAACACTAGAAAAATCTGCCATTACTCAAGACCAAAAATTGATCCGCTAACCACTCGAAACTCACCCGAGGCCCTCGGGACCTCAACCAAACATACAAACACGTCCCATAACCTTATTCAAAATTATTCGAGCCTTTGAAACACCCAAAGACCAAAATCACATCGGATTCAAGCCTATGAACTTTGAGATTTCTAAGTTTTGCCAAAGATGCCAAAACCATCCAAAACACGTCCGATTGACATGAAATTTTGCATACACATAAAAAATGACACTACGAACCTGTTCAAACTTCCGGAATTCCATTTCGACCCCGATAGCTAATTTTTCACTGCCGACCGGAAATCGCCAAAAACTCAAATTCGCCAATTCAAGCCTAATTCTACTCCGGACATCAAAACTACATTCCGAACACACTCCTATGTCCCAAATCACGTAAAGAAGCTATCCGAACCACAAAATCTACATTCCAAGGTCGTTTACTAATATGTCAACTTCCGGTTGACTTTTCCAACTATTGAACCAAGTTAAGAGACTAAATGTCTCATTTCTCTCCAAAAATCGCTCTGAACCCGAGCCAATCAATCTAACACAACATAATGAAGCTGAACCATATATAATGAAGCAAAAATGGGGGATACAGAGCTATTACTCTCAGAACGACCGGCCGGGTTGTTACAAAGAGGAAGGTGGTCCAGAGTGAAAGAGGAATTCTAAGCCATTTTCATCAATCTTTGCCCAAACCTTGAAGATATTTATAGACTAACTCACACGGTATTCAACCAAAAGGTAAGGTTCTACACCCTAGAAATGGGTAATTAGTAAGATATTTCTTGGGTATGGGAGTTATTTATTTTGCATGCGTGTGTTATCAAGGGGTGTTCGAAGGTTGTTGAGCTAAAAATGGTAAATAGTGGGTTGTGGGATGATAGAATCCTCCGTAAAAGGACCTTGAAATCTTAATGTACACCTAGTGTTTGATAAAATGCTCAAATGGTCTATAATCCTGATCTTCCTAATTCTGGTTCAATACAACCATATTTCAAAAATAGATCGAAATTGCTAAGAGTTCGGAACATTTTAGAGTATAAGGAAGCTCAAGTGAGGTATGTTGGCTAAAATCTTCTCTTAAAATTTAACCCCACAATATCCATGTAATTCTCGACTTGATCATTGTGAATCGATTAATACGGATAAGCTGGTGTCAAAAGACATCCGTGATCAATATGTAATTTAAATGCTCTTGTTATGTTGTACTATTATTTGAGAATGTGTTCAAAGTACGGGTTGCATGTCTAAATGCCTTGACTTCAAGTTATGTTTCAAATGAAAGCTAATGAAAAATTGTGTAAGAAATCGTAATGCGCCTAAGACTCTTACTTGCTCAAATGTGTGCTTAATTTCTTGAATAGAAATGCCTCGTTGGTGGAAAGTCCATGATGATGGTTGAAAATAAAAAAGGTGTTGATGAAGTGCTAAATATGAAATACAAATTACGTAATGCGAAATATGAAATATGAAACACGGACAATGTGCCAAGAGAAATAATACAATTGTGACCACTAGTGCCATTAAAATGAAAAGATGTGCAAGAAATATGAAACGTGATGATTGATAGAAAAGGATGATGTCTCACATGAGACGGCCTAGCCGATTGGGTCATGATCGGATTCCATGCCGCACACATGATGGTGATTTTGTTAAAATTTGAAATTGAAATTATGATTATGGTTGATGTCTCAAATGAGACGGCCCAGCCAGTCGGGTCGTGATCGGACTCCATGTCATACACATGGTGGTGATTGTGTTGGAAATCGTAATCGAAATTGTGAACAGTGGTATACCGGGACTAAAGATTTCCTGACTTAAAACTTGGAAATTTAATTGAAAACAAATCTTATCTCTAATTTGATATTTGGTAATTGTTTGAGGCTTTAACTGATATTATGACTGTCCTTAATTGCATTATTGCTCGTTCCTTTGAGAGAGTGTTTAGTCATATATACTAGTACTATTCGACAGTACTAACGTCCCTTTCCCTGGGGCGCTGCAGCTTTAATGGATGCAGGTGATTCTACAGCAGGCGACACTAATCAATGATAGCGGTACACTCTCTTCCCAGCTGACTTGGTGATCCCCACTTCACTCGGGGTCATGTATCTTTTATTTATTATATCATATTTTGAGGTATAGCCGGAGCCTTATTGCCGACACTATCATTGTACCCTTTGTAATAATTAGAGGCTCCGTAGACATAGTGTGGTTGTATATGGGTGCTGGGAAAGTCAAACAAATTTTGTTGTGTTTTGATCACTTGTTCCACTTCAAACCATGAGAATGTGTGCATTTTAAGACTTATTAAGTAAAGTAACTAATGGTAATGAATTTGGTATTGTCTAAATGATATCCTTATTGGTTAATCAACAAATATTTGTGTTCTCTTTAAATCACGGGCGAGTTTGGGTAGAAAGTATTCAACAGGCTTGCTTGACCGGGTTCACTTGGTTGAGTGTCAGTCACGCTCACTGAGTTTGGGGCGTGACATGAAACTTAGTAAATATCGAGGATTTTATCATTTTATCACATTTTGAGATTAGGAGCTCTGATTTTTGCGATTTTTGAAGGGATTTTCACCACTTGGATTGGGGCAAGGTTTCTCGACTCGGTTTTGATTATTATACATTATTCCATCATTAATTTTTGGAACTGATTGATGAATCTAAAAGAGAAATTGAGAGTTTTTGTCAAATTTTTTTTAATGTGAATAATTGAGTTTTGAACATCAATTAGGAGTTGGATTTGGATGAACCTAGTATGGTTGAACTCGTATTCGAATGGGTTATCAATATATGTGGGTTTTTTCGGGTTATGAGGTGTGGGATCGGGTTGACCTTTTGGTTGACTTTGAGTATTTTGATTAATGATTCGACCTTTATTGTTTGGGTTTGATTCCTACGACATTATTCGATGTTTTTGAGTTGCTATTGGCTAAATTTGAGTAACACATATGTTGATTCACGCGGGAAGGCATTTTTAGAGTATGTACTTGACTTGTTTGAGGTAAGTAACATATGTAAACTTAGATTTGAGGGTATTTTCCCATTGGCTATGGTATTTGTTATGTGATGGGGTGATGTATATGCAAGGTTTCAAGTGTTTATGCGTGCTCCGTGATTTCTCATGATCTGGGTAGCTCTTAGGCTTTTTATATGCCTTGTTTTACTATCATGATCCTTTGATACCATGTTTTTTCCATTTGCATGACTGCGCGAGTTATTGTTCCTGTTACAAATCATGTCTAGGTCATCTATTTAATTATTTGAGACATTATAGGGCTATTTTGCTATATTGGGCTATTTGCCTTAGCCGTAATCATATTGTTAAGTCATAACAATTTTATCCGTATGTTATATCTCTGTCTTTGTGCCGAGGGTCTCTCGGAAACAACCTCTCTATCCCTCCGAGATAGGGGTAAGGTCTACGTACACTCTATTATCCCTAGACCCCACTGGTGGAATTCGACTAGGTTGTTGTTGTTGTGTCATATCTATGTCTCTATGCACTTTTTATATGTATCTCACATATCAATGGTGTCCTTGTACGTGACACAAGCTTGAGCAGAATTTGTGGCACATTGTTATTTTGTTTGTATATTGGATTATGTTTCTGTGAGATGTTGGCATATGGAGACTCGAGCCGGCTGATGACTAATGTTGGACATAGATCCATGTTGATGATAGTGAGGCGCGCTTGCGTCGAGGCCCCCCATTGGGCTGAGAGTTATTGGTATTGAGGTGACGTGTATGTCAGGCCCCACATTGGGCTATGTGGTATTGTTTTCACGCCCCTACCTTGGGGATGTGCGATCGGCGCTCGACTGAGACATCCTAGTCAAGCAAGCCTACTTAGTGCCTACCATTCAGCCATAACCATGAACAATTGAGGATAAATATAAAGAGTCAAACCAATCAAGAGAATAATATGTACAACACCAACTCTTTTTCTTATAAAATCTTTGTTTTTCAATTACCAAAATATTACATGTTCATATTTTAGAAGTGGAACATTTGACAAATACAACAACATCATTGGTTTGTGATCCCAAGTCAAAATATAACCCACAGTACATCTACGCATCCTCTAAGTAAACAAGAGTACAATATTGAAGTGTCAGTGACAAAGCCCCAACTATACCTCAAAGCACGATGTGCAAAATCAAATGACATAAGGCCCCGAAGTAGAATAGGGCTCACCGAATCAACTGAGAAAATGTGCACCTATCAAGAACCTGAGCCACCAGTTGCGGAGTCATGTCACGACCCGAAATCCCACCTTCAGGCCGTCATGGAGCCTAACGTTGCACCTGTTAGGCAAGCCAACGTGTTAACTGAATTGAGTTATTAACAAGTGAAAATAACAAACACTGACTAGATAATTGAAATAAAGTGCGGAAGCATTAACATAATTGTGAATAACAATCGCTAATAATGCAGAAATCCCTTTAAGTACAACCCAGAAGTGGAGTCACAACCTCACGAACCAGTCTAAGATTTGAATAAAAATAACAGTTGGAAAATAAAGTGATGTATCTGTTTGGAAAACACATAAAATGACAAAATGAAAGATAGACAGTGACACCGAAATCCACGAATGCCATGCAAAACTACCTCGGTGTCGTTTGGAATGGACTGAAGGACACTCCCACTAGCGATGTCCACTGGGTCCGACTGCGTAATCTGCACAACATAAAGAAGTGCGGGTGTAGCATTAGTACAACCAACCCCATGTACTGAGTAAGTGCCGAGCCTAACCTCGGCGAAGTAGTGACGAGGCTAGAACACGACAACGAATTGTACTTGTGCAGTTTATTGGTATAGTCGAAAAATAAACAAGAATACAGTTACGGGGAAGAACGTGTTGGGGATAAAAGATAGCAAATACTGAAATGACAGAAACGGAACAACAATATAAAATATTCGAAAATAATAACGGGGATTGACAACACGAATTAAACAGCGAAAAGAAACGGCACGACATGTCCCCTCATGCATAACAATATGAAATATGGCACGAAATGTCCCCTCGTGCATAAACAACATAAACATGGCACGGAATGTCCCCTCGTGCATAAACAACATAAACATGGCACGGAATGTCCCCTCGTGCATAAAACTTCACAATCACGGCACAGAATGTCCCCTCGAGCATATATATATCATAAACACTCGCGCATAAATAATAATCAATCAGCACAGAATGTCCCCTCGCGCATAAATAATAATCAATCAGCACAGAATGTCCCCTCGTGCATAAATAATAATCAATTGGCACAGAATATTCCTTCGTGCATAAATATAATCAATCGACACGGAATGTTTCTTCGTGCATAAATAATAATCGTCGGCACAGAATGTTCCTTCGTGCATAAATAATAATCATCGGCACAGAATGCTCCCTCGTGCATAAATAATAATCACTCGGCACGGAATGTTCCCTCATGCATGGTGAGTGTAAAAACAACAATTGATGTGAAATTTTAACAATGCGACATTTCAAATGTTCAGAAATAATCAACAACATTCTGCTGTCCCGGCAAGGGACTCAGCTATAACCAATCTCACTCAGAGGTATAATGTCAACAGTAAAAATCCTCGACCGACCACATAGTCAATAACTTTCTACGTCATGAAGTGACCTCAAGGTACCACTTTCAAGGTTCCCAATAATTCACAACACGGAGAATATCAAAGAACATTAAACAACTCATCAAAATTGACGTACGGGAATGCTTGACCACAACATATAGGTACCCGTAACCTCACCTATACATCGGACATGAATTACACATAGAAAATAAGACTCTATATCTATTCCCTCAAACTAAGGTTAGGCCAAACACTTACCTCGGCTCCAAGAATGAATTCAAGCATCAATCACGGGCTTTCCTCTTGAATCCGACTCCGAAACGATAATATCTAGACATAATTGACTTAATAACATCAATAATAATTCAATAACTCAATCCCAAAGCCTATTTATACATTTCCTATAATTCTTCCAAAAATACCAAAATTCGACCCCGGGCTTGCTTGATCCAAACTCGAGGTTCGGACCGAAACCCGATCACCCATTCCACCACGAACCCAAATATACAATTTATTTTGAAATTCGACCCCAAAATGAGGTTGAATTCCCAAAATTTCCAAAAGCCCTAACTCTACCCAAAACCACCAAATTCTACCGTTGATTCCATGTTTTTAGGCCGAATTTAGTGATTGATGAAGGAAAATGGAAGAAACTAGAGTTAAAAATCACTTACCTAAATGGTTATGGAGGAATGGTAGCTTGGAACTCGGCTATGGGGCTTGGAGAAGAAGGAGATGGTGAAAATATGAAAATCCCGTAATGGGTATTTTTTTTTGAGCAGTTAAATAGCTGGGCAAAAATGCCCTACGCGATCGCGACATGTCACATGCGATCGCGCAGGGTACTGAATCTAGACCATCGCGATCACGAAAGAAGGAATTCCAATCGCAGAGTATACCAACACAGACTATTGCGATCGCGACACGGAGGTCGCGTTCGCAGTGAGCAAAATAGCACCCAGCCCCCAGCCCACATTTGTACTACGCGTTCGCGTGTGGCCCTTCGCGATCGCATAGAGTACTGCCCCCAGGCTCCGCGATTGCAACCCAGGCCCTGCGTTCGCGTAGGGTAGTTTCCCAACCCCCAACCATAAACACATCGCGATCACGTGAGTTAAACCGCGATCGCGGAGAGTAAATCACAGAACATCAGAAAACAACTGAACATCAGATTTTTCTAACTCTTTTGCACCCCGACACCTACCTGAAACTCACCCGAGCCCTCGGGGCTCAAAACCAAAATATACACACGACTTCAAAATCATCCTACGAACTTATTCGAGTAATATAACCATCAAAATAACATCAAAAACAATGAATTAAACTCCAAAATCTATAGAATTTTCTCAAACTTCATAAACTTCTAAATTCTCCGTTTTTGATCCGAAACACGTCAAACCAAGTCCGTTTCTTACCAAATTTTACAGATAAATCACATAACCCATATCAAACCTGTTCCGGGCTCCGGAACTAATATACGGGCTCGGTAACACAGATTTCAAATCAAAGTTCATTTTCAAAAGTCTTTCTTATTTTCAGAATATAATTTTCTTTAAAAATTCATTTCTCGGACTTGGGACCTCGGAATTCGATTCCAGGCATACGCTCAGGTCCCATATTTTCCTACGGACCCTCCGGAACCGTCAAATCACGGGTCCGGGTCCGTTTACCAAAAATGTTGACCAAAGTCAATTTTATTCCATTAATTATTATAAATTTAATTGTTCAACACATTTCCACATAAAGACTTCTCGGCTACGCGCTTGGGTTGTGCATGCACATCAAGGTGAGATTAACGGAGGCTTTCGGGGCCTCAGAACACAGTTTTTGCTAAATTTACACGAGATGACCTTTTGGGTCATCACAATCTCCACCTCTAAAACAAAAGGTTCGTCCTCGAATGGACATAGAAAAGTACCTGAATCGGGGAAAAGGTGTGGATAACAGCTCCGCATATCGAGCTCGGACTCCCAAGTAGCTGCCTCAACAGGCTGACCTCTCCACTAAACACGAACCGAAGGATAACTCTTCGATCTCAACTGTCGCACCTGCCGGTCTAATATGGCTACTGACTCCTCCTCATAAGACAAATCCTTGTCCAACTGGGCACCACTGAAGTCAAGTACATGAGATGGATCTGCAATATACCTCCGGAGCATAGATATGTGAAATACCGGATGCACGGTTGACAAACTAGGTGGCAATGCAAGTCTGTAGGCCACCTCTCCTACCTTGCCCAGAATCTCAAATGGACCAATGTTCCTAGGGCTCAACTTACCCTTCTTTTCGAATCTCATCACACCCTTCATGGGCGACACCCAAAGAAATACCTGGTCGCCTATCATAAATGCAAAATCTCGAACTCTGCGATCCGCATAACTTTTCTGCCTGGACTGAGCTGTACGAAGTCTATCCTGAATTATCTTCACCTTGTCCAAGGAATCCTGGACTAACTCAGAACCCAACAATCTAGCCTCTCCCGGCTCAAACCATCCGACTGGAGACCGACACAGTCTACCATACAATGCCTCATACGGAGCGATCTGAATGCCCGACTGATAGCTGTTTTTGTAAGCAAACTAAGCTAAAGGCAAGAACTGGTCCTATGATCCCCCAAAGTCAATAACACAAGCTCGCAACATATCCTCCAAAATCTGAATAGTACGCTCGGACTGTCTGTCCGTCTGAGGACGAAATGCGGTGCTCAAATCAATTTGGGTGCCCAACTCTCGCTGAAATACTCTCCAGAAATGGGAGGTAAACTGAGTACCTCGGTCTGATATAATGGATATGGGCACACCATGCAGTCTAACAATCTTTCTCATATAGATCCTTGCCAACTTCTCTGCTGAATACAAAACTGATACTGGAATGAAGTGTGCTGACTTGGTAAGCCTATCCATAATGACCCATACTGCATCGAACATCCTCTGAGTCCGTGGGAGTCCAACTACAAAGTCCATGGTGATACGCTCCCACTTCCACTCGGGAAGCTGAATCTGCTGCATCAAACCACCGGGTCTCTAGTGCTCATACTTAACCTGCTGACAGTTCAAACACCGAGCTACATAAGCTACAATATCCTTCTTCATCCTCCGCCACCAATAGTGCTGCCGCAAGTCTTGGTACATCTTTGCGGCGCCCGGATGAATAGAATACCGGGAACTATGGGCTTCCTAATGTATCAACTCACGAATACCATCCACATCACCCTGCATCCTCAAAACTCCCTCAACATCAACCGTAACCTGCTTAGCATTTCCGTGCCTGACTCTATCTATAAGAACATATAAATGGCGATCATCATACTGCCTGGCCCGAATACGGTCATACAAAGAAGAACGAGCTACGGTATGGGCCAAAACATTGCCAGTCTCATAAACCTCCAAATCTCACAAATCGGTTGGCTAAAGCCTGAACATCCAAAGCAAGAGGTCGCTCTCCGACTGATAAATAGGCAAACTACCTATATTGGCTGACTTTCGGCTCAAAGCATAGACCACCACATTGGCCTTCCCGGGATGATAAAGAATGCTAATATCATAATCCTTCAGCAACTCTAACCATCTCCTCTACCTCATGTTCAACTCCTTCTGTTTGAGCAGAAAATGTAAGCTCTTATGATGCGTGAACACCTCACATGGCACACCATACAAATAATGCCTCCAAATCTTCAATGCATGCACAATAGCTGCTATCTCCAAGTCATGAACTGGATAGATCTTCTCATGAACCTTCAACTGACGAGAAGCATAGGCTATAACCTTGCCATCATGCATCAACACTGCACCAAGCCCAACCCGTGAAGTATCACAATACACGATATACGATCCTGAACCTGTGGGCAAAACCAACACTGGTGCTGTGGTCAAGGCTGTCTTGAGCTTCTGAAAGCTTGCGTCACACTCATCAGACCACCTGAACTGAGCACTCTTCTGAGTCAACCTGGTCATCGGGGCTGCAATGGATGAAAAGCCCTCCACAAACCGGCGATAATAACCTGCTAAGCCCAAGAAACCCCGGATCTCTGTAGCTGAGGTGGGTCTAGGCCAATCTATGACTGCTGAAATATTCTTGGGATCCACCTGAACACCCTCTGACGATACCACATGGCCTAGAAATGCAACTGAACTCAACCAGATCTCACACTTGGAAAAGTTTGCATATAACTGACTATCCCTCAAAGTCTGGAGGATGACTCTAAAGTGCTGCTCATGCTTTTCTCGGCTGTGAGAGTAAATCAAAATATCATCAATGAAAACAATCACAAATGAGTCCAAATAAGGCCTGAACACTCGGTGCATCAACTCCATGAAAGCAGCGGGGGCATTGGTCAGCCCAAATGACATCACCAAGAACTCATAATGCCCATAACGAGTGCGAAAGGCTGTCTTAGGGACATCAGACGCCCTAATCCTCAGCTGATGGTAACCAGATCTCAAGTTAATCTTGGAAAACACTAAAGCACCCTGAAGCTGGTCGAATAAATCATCAATCCTCGGCAAAGGATACTTGTTCTTAATAGTAACCTTATTCAACTGCCGGGAGTCAATACACATCCTCATCGAGCCATCTTTCTTCTTGACAAACAATACTAGAGCACCCCAAGGAGAAACACTAGTCCTAATGAAGCCTTTATCCAACAAATCCTGCAACTGATCTTTCAACTCTGGCGGGGCCATACGATATGGCGGAGTAGAAATAGGTTGGGTTCCCTGAGCTAAGTCAATACAAAAATCAATATCCCTGTCGGGCGACATACCCGGTAGGTCAGCAGGGAATACCTTTGGAAACTCACGAACCACGGGCACATACTCCAGGGAAGGAACCTCGGCGCTAGAATCATGAACATAGACCAGATAGGCCAAACAACCCTTCTAGACCATGCGCCGAGCCTTCATATAAGAAATGACTCTACCAGAAGAATGACTAGGAGTCCCCCTCCATTCCAAATGAAGCACCCCTAGCAAGGCCAAGGTCACTGTCTTGGCATGACAGTCCAGAATAGCATAATAGGGGGATAACCAATCCATCCCCAATATAACATCGAAGTCAACCATATCAAGAAGAAAAAGATCAACCTGAGTCTCCAGAACACCAATGAATACTAAGCAAGCACGGTAAACTCGGTCTACAACTATAGAATCACCCACCGGTGTAGACACATGCACACCAGTACTCAAGGAATCACGGGGCATACTCAAATAAGGGGCAAAATATGAAGACACATAAGAGAATGTAGAACCCGGATCAAATAACACCGAAGCCTCTCGGCTACAAACTGAAACCGTACCTATAATAACTGTATCAGAAGCCTCAGCATCAGGCCTGGCAGGAAAAGCATAGCACTAGGGCTGAGCTTCTCCAACCTGATCATCTCTGGGTCGACCTACTGCGGCCTGACCTCTACCTCTCGTGGCATGTCTTCCACCTCTATGAGTCTGACCTCTACCTCTGGCACCCCGACCGCCACCACTAGCTAGCTGAGGGGGTGGGGGTGCGCCTGATGCGGGAACCATGGCACAAGAACCCTAATACTGAGACCTATCAGAACCTCGGGGGCAAAACATGGAAATATGCCCTAATCCGCCGCAAGTATAACAAGGCCTCTGCTGATGTGGCTGCTGACTTTGGAACTGGCCCTGTCGACCTTGATAACCACCCTGGAAACTCTGAAATGGAGGTGCACTGATAGGAGTCGGCGGTGCACCAATAGGAGCCGATGGTGCACTGTGAGCTACCTGAAGTGCCGACTGATAGGGTCTAGGAGGATGACCTCTGCCTGCAGAATCCCTGCCCTTAGATGAGGCTCCACTGAAATGACCAAAGTGATGGGGTCGCTTGTCAGCCCCCTGACCACCACCCTGTCACATAATCATCTCAATCCTCCAAGCTACATTGGCCGCATCCTGGAATGAAATATCAGTACCTGACTCCTTGGCCATCTGAAGCCTGATGGGCTGAGCCAAATCCTCAATAACCTCCTCACTCTCTCACAATCAATGGGGAGTATGATAATGGCATGCCGAGATAGAGTGATGAACCTGGTCTCCTACTGAGTGACAGACATAGATCCCTGCTGGAGGCGCTCATACTGCCTCCGAAGATCCTCCCTCTGAGTAACTGGAAGAAACTTCCCCATGAATAACTTGGAGAACTGAGCCCAACTCAATGGTGAAAACCCAGCTGGCCTGGTCAAGCAATAGTCTCTCCACCAAGTCTTGGCAGAACCCGAAAGACGAAAAGTAGCAAAATCAACTCCATTGGACTCTACTATGCCCATGTTCCGAAGAACCTCATGACGGCTGTCCAAATAATCCTGGGGATCCTATGATGGTGCACCAGTAAATGTAGTAGTGATTAACTTGGTGAATCTATCCAATCTCCATAAAGCATCTGCTGACATAGTTGCTCCCTCAACTGTCGGGGCCACAATGCCCGGCTGAGCTACTCCGTCCGTCTGAGGTACCGGAGTCTGGAACTCAGGATCTAGCTGCTCTGGTGTGCGAGTAGCAGGAGTCTGGGTCCCCCCTAGCCTGAGAGACGACTGGTGCAGTAGGAAGAAGACCGGCCTGAGCCACACTCTCCACGAGTCCCATTAAGTGGACTAGAGCGTCCTGAAGCACCGGGGTGGCAATGAACCCCTTTGGAACCTGAGCTGGTCCAACTAGAACTGTCTGAGTAGGAACCTCACCGACAAAGTCTACCCGTGGGTCCTCTACTGGGGCTGCTGCTGTGGGCTGATCCCTCCCCTGCCTCGGCCTCTAATACGACCTCGGCCCCTCGTAGTGAATCGGGCTGCTGATCGGTAGATGAGGAAGCACGCGTTCTCTCCATCTGCGAGAGAATAGAATCAAAACTCAATTAGCATTTAGAATTCAAATCGCACGACAAAAAAGAAGAATAGTGAAGTTATTCCTAACCTTGCAGCCTCTGGGGGATAAGTACAGACGTCTCCGTATCGACCCCTCAGACTCTACCAAGTTTGTCCGTGAGTTGTGAGACCTAAGCAACCTAGTGCTCTGATACCAACTTGTCATGACCCGAAATCCCACCTTCAGGATGTGATGGCGCCTAATGTTGCACCCGCTAGGCAAGCCAACGTGTTAACTGAATTGAGTTATTAACAAGTGAAAATAACAAAGACTGACTAGATAATTGAAATAAAGTGCGGAAGCATTAACATAATTGTGAATAACAATAGCTAATAACGCAGAAATCCCTTTAAGTACAACCCAAAAGTGGAGTCAAAACCTCACGAACCAGTCTAAGATTTGACTAAAAATAACAGTTTGAAAATAAAGTGATGTATCTGTCTGGAAAACACATAAATGACAGAATAAAAGATAGTCAGGGATGCCGAGATCCACGAACGCCATGCGGAACTACCTCGGTGTCGTCTGGAATGGACTGAAGGACACTCCCACTAGCGATGTCCACTGGGTCCGGCTGCATAATCTACACAACATAAAGAAGTGCAGGTGTAGCATCAGTACAACCGACCCCAAGTATTGAGTAAGTACTGAGCCTAACCTCGGGGAAGTAGTGACGAGGCTAATACACGACAACAAATTGTACCTGTGCAGTTTATTGGTATAGAAGAAAAATAAACAAGAATACAGCTACGGGGAAGAACATGCTGGGGATAAAAGATAGCAAATACTGAAATGACGGAAACGAAACAACAGTCTAAAATATCTGAAAATAATAACGGGGATTGACAACACGAATTAAACAATGAAAAGAAATGACACGGCATGTCCCCTCGTGCATAACAATATAAAATATGGCACGAAATGTCCCCTCGTGCATAAACAACATAAACATGGCACGGAATGTCCCCTCGTGCATAAAACAGCACAATCACGACATGGAATATCCTCTAGTGAATATATATATATATCATACACACTGCACAGAATGTCCCCTCGCGCATAAATAATAATCAATCAGCACGGAATGTCCCCTCGTGCATAAATAATAATCAATCAGCAAAGAATGTCCCCTCGCGCATAAATAATAATCAATCGACACAGAATGTTCCTTCGTGCATAAATATAATCAATCGGCACAAAAATTTCCTTCGTGCATAAATAATAATCATCGGCACGGAATGTTACTTTGTGCATAAATAATAATCATCGGCACAAAATGTTCCCTCGTGCATAAATAATAATCACTCGGCACGGAATGTTCCCTCGTGCATGGTGAGTGTAAAAGCAACAATTGATATGAAAGTTTAACAATCTGACATTTGTAATGTTCAGAAATAATCAACAAAATTCTACTATCCCGGCAAGGGACTCAGCTATAACCAATCTCACTCAGAGGTATAATGTCAACACTAAAAATCGTCGACCGTCGACATAGTCAATAACTTTCTACGTCATGAAGTGACCTCAAGGTATCACTTTCAAGGTTCCCAATAGTTCACAACACGGAGAATATCAAAGAACATTAAACAACTCATCAAAATCGACTTACAGGCATGCTTGACCACAACATATAGGTACCTGACACCTCATCTATACATTGGACATGAATTACACATAGAAAATAAGACTCTATACCTATTCCCTCAAGCTAAGTTTAGGCTAAACACTTACCTCGACTCCAAGAATGCAAGTCAAGCCTCAATCATGGCCTTTCCTCTTGAATCCGACTTCGAAACGATAATATCTAGACATAATTGACTTAATAACATCAATAATAATTCAATAACTCAATCCCAAAGCCTATTTATACATTTCCCATAATTCTTCCAAAAATACCAAAATTCGACCCCGAACATGGTTGGTCCAAACTCGAGGTTCGGACCAAAACCCGATCACCTATTCCCCCACGAACCCGAATATACAATTTATTTTGAAATCCGTCTCCAAAATGAGGTTGAATTCCCAAAATTTCCAAAAGCCCTAACTCTACCCAAAACCCCCAATTTCTACACTTGATTCCATGGTTTTAGGCCGAATTTAGTGATTGATGAAGGAAAATGGAAGAAACTAGAGTTAAGATCACTTAGCTAAGTGGTTATGGAGGAAGGGCAGCTTGGTACTCGGCTATGTGTCTTGGAGAAGAAGAAGATGGTGAAAATATGAAAATCCCGTAATGGGTATTCTGTTTTGAGCATTTAAATAGCTGGGCAAAATGCCCTACGCGATCGCGAAATGTCACATGCGATCGCACAGGGTACTGGATCTAGACCATCGCGATCCCGAAATAAGGAATTACGATCGCAGATTATGCCAACACAGACTGTCGCGATCGCGACATAGAGGTCGCGTTCGCAGTGAGCAAAATAGCACCCAGCCCCCAGCCCGCATTTGCACTACGCGTTCGCGTGTGGCCCTTCACGATCGCATAGAGTACTTCCCCCCAAGCTCCGCGATCGCAACCCAGGCCCTGTGTTCGTGTAGAGTAATTTCCCAAACCCCAGCCATAAAAACATCGTGATCGCGTGATTTACACCGATCGTGGAGAGTAAATCACAGAACATCAGGAAACAGCAGAACATCAGATTTTTCTAACTCTTTTACACCCCGACACCTACCTGAAACTCACCCGAGCCCTCGGGGCTCAAAATCAAATATACACATGACTTGAAAATCATCCTATGAACTTATTTAAGTAAGATAACCATCAAAATAACATCAAAAACAATGAATTAAACTCCAAAATCTATAGAATTTTCTCAAACTTCATAAACTTCTAAATTCTCCGATTTTGATCCGAAACACATCAAACCAAGTCCGTTTCTTACCAAATTTTACAGATAACTCTCATAACCCATATCAAACCTTTTACGGGATCCGGAACCAATATACGGGATCGGTAACACAGATTTCACATCAAAGTTCATTTTCAAAAGTCTTTCTTATTTTCAGAAAACAATTTTTTTTAAAAATTCATTTCTCGGACTTGGGACCCCGAAATTCGATTATGGGCATACACCCATGTCCCATATTTTCCTACGGACCCTCTGGGATCGTCAAATTACGGGTCCGGGTCCATTTACCAAAAATGTTGACCAAAGTCAACTTTATTCCATTAATTATCATAAATTTAACTGTTCAACACATTTACACATAAAGACTTCCTAGCTACGCGCTTGGTCTATGAACGCACATTGAGGTGAGATTAACGGAGGCTTTTGGGGCCTTGAAATACAACTTTTGCTAAATTTATACAAGATGACCTTTTATGTCATCGCAAGTCACCTGCATCTATTAATGATGCAGCATCCTCGACAAAAGGGACGTTAATCCATATGGATTAGTACTATTATGTAAAGATAAATACCATCTCATGGAATAGAATGACAATATAAGAAGGAGAGAATCATGAAAGCATCAAGAAAACCAATAATATCCAAGTGCCAAGTTAAAACATAAACAATTTTCAAATAAGAATTAACATTTTTGGTTGGTAGATCATTAGCCACCAATCATCACGCCATGCACGAGGCATGGAGTTCAATCACCAATCAACATGTTAAGCTGTCTCACCACGAAGGAATATGTATCGACATGGTAATACAAATCAAATATAATGATAAAAATGAGGAACCACCATGTGTGCGGCACGATGTCGATCACCACCCAATCGGCTAAGTCATCTCCCCACAATACCGTGTAGCTTGACATAGGGGAAAGGACTGATGCGAGCAATAAATCCATCCCAATTAAGGGGAATAATCTCAAAACAATATAATGGGGATTTCCCCCTCAATCAACTCCTACACGTGCACATGTAGTTTCGAGTGTGTGCCTTTACAACCCACCCTTCCTCGGCTCGCTAATGATACTTCCAAAAATATTTTTGTATATAAAGGAAATAGAAATATAAAAATATTCATCCTATAACCTTTCATACCACCTTTCGCTTTGTTATTACTTTTATCCATTCACAACATCTTTATTTCACTGGCTCTCTTGGCCATACCTAGTGTTCTTCATTCATAGCACGATGACTGCATTTCATATTTCACACTTTCATTTCTTACTTCCAATAATCATTATCATAAAAATCAATAGATAGAACATTATGGAAACTATAGCTTTAAGTTCGTTAGTAATGAGTGCCTTGAACACATTGAATTTTCTTTCAAATAGTGGAGCATAATAATTGGCAATCAAAATACAAGTTAAAATCATAAGCGATTAATACACCATTTATTCTCGGAAAACTTTTCCCAAAAGGGGAGCATGATATCTATAGTTTCATTTCATGAGTATGTAAGAACTCAAACACATTGGAAATACTTACAAAGGATAGTATGGTGATTTACAATTGACACATGGATTCAAATATTATACACTAATTACAACAACCATATTTGAACATTTTCCCACAAAAAGGAAGCATCATAGGCTAGGTGTACGTGACTCGAGTACATAAGCATTTAGGTAAATCAATCTTCGGAAGCAATTTGGAAAAGTTAGAATGGGAGTTTGAATAAACCACATTTAGAACTTACGGCGAACTCATGGATTTCGATTCTAGAAAAGGAGTTTAGAAAACATAACTAAAATTTGCCCCTTAAAGATATTACAATGATCCACTAAACTAAGCAACTTCAATCTAAAATAAAAACATCCAACAAAACCAATATTAGTAGCAATTTTCATAATTTAGGTCATGTAGGCACTTTATCGAACACCTAGTAGGCATACATCTCTACAACTCTTAACCATGGAGTTTGTTCATTCAAATACCACCATTTTTACAAGAACTCTATCCCAATATCATCCTTAAATAGTTTATAACTTCCAATATCACATGCATATCCGACCATCCACACATAACCAACAAATTCCACCAAATAACCACCCCTCAATCTTTACAATGGCTATGAACTTAAGTTAGGAACATAAGGCTTCCAATCACTATCCCATAAGTTCCAATAATTAATTCATACTCATATAGTCATAATAAATCCATGCATGTAAGTTTAAGGGTGAAGAATTACGTTTTGGAAGAAATTTTGGAAAACTCTCCTTTGAGTTCTTGACGAAATTTCTTGAAAATCTAGGGATTTCATGTGTAGATTTAATCAATACTTGTGTAGAAATGATGGGATTTCACACCAAGATAATGTGGATTACTTACCTTGAAGAAGAGAGGAGTTGGTGGTCTTGCGAGACTAGAGAAGAGCTCCAAAATCTGTCCAAGTAAAGTGGGAGAAGTGGACCCCCAAAGTGAGTACTTAAAAAGGCTTCGGGG
>ML381434.1:28954-51170 GCA_005239525.1 Nicotiana knightiana
GGGGGGGGGGGGGGGGGGGGGGGGGGGTAGCGTGCCATGTCCCGCACCAATTGCCAATACTTCACTAGTTTTCAGAGTTACTGAGAGGGCTGGCGTTCCACAATCCGCGCGTTGCACGGACCCTAGGCACGCTCCCAGTTGTTTTTCCTTTTTCCATTTCTTGTTTCCCCACTCACCCTCATTTGATACCTTGCTATGATATAGACCCGATTTGACTTCCAAACCTCCATATAAGTATGAAATCATTTCACATAATAAAATCCTCGTTCTTGGCCATTCGTGGCACGCAAAATTAGAAGTGGAGATCTTGAGATACGCTTTAAGGCCTTAAACTTTTAGGAAATATTTAGCGTTTTAAAACCATGTAAAATCAAAATCACTTTGAATATACTTTTATATTGAGATATTTATACTTCCCCAAAAGCAAAGGGTGCACGAATTAGGACATCTTATTCCACTTAACATTTTCGACTTGCTCCAACCAAAACCTTTGTCACTTTTAAACTTCATTAACATGCTCCAAACCACTTCCCTCATCAATTTCCGTGGCCAATTTATGTAGTTCCAATCTGTAGGTATCCTTTGGAACTCAAAAATTCCATCTCCATTCATCATTGGTGCACTTTAAAGTCTTAAATCATTAGGAAATTATACGGGGCCTTACAATTTTCTAGGGGCGAGGCGTGCACCAAGCCCCATGGTGAGCTACATGATATTGATTGTCGGGATATATCCGATCAGTGCTTTGGCAAGCATCCGCCCCTCCGGAGTTTGGTATTCATAGTGAGGGAAGGGACAGGGTCGTATATGTTCTTTAGTGAGGAGAATTTGTTTCAGGCACCCGTACAGTGATGAGTATGGTTGTGTGTGATGGTGAGGGGCAGTTATGCCTGGCGCCGTGAGCGTGCTAAGTGTGAGTATACTTGATGGCTTTGCTATGATGTTATTGACTTGACATGTATATTTGACATGTAGGCATAGAGATGTATTTTTCTCATGCTATATGGTAATATGACGTTATTGACTTGACATGTAATTTAACAAGTAGTCAAAAAGATGAATTTTCCTCGTGTTAAATGGTAAAGGAAATGCCTTACCTATTGTTGAAAGTTGGAAACCACAATTTTCTTGGTAATGTCATGTTTTAGTATTTTGGATGTAAAACTGGGGCTTTAACTACTATACTCGAAAAGCATGTCTAATTTTCCTTATTTGTGAACGAGTTGAATATGATATCTCTCAAGTTGTTATTATTTATTATAATCATTATAACATGTGTTGTTATTGATTGTTGGTGTTGGGTACTGGTGGATTAGGCACAACTTTGCTTTTACGAAGCTGGATCCACATTTGCAAGGTGAGGGGGCTTCGCAAATGCGAAGGCAGGGTCACATTTTCAACAATTGAAGGGCTCAGGCACTAATCGCATTTGGGAACATCGCAATTAAAAATAAGAGTTCGAAATTGCGAAAGTTACAGTAAGGTAAAATGTGAGAATTCCGGGACTTATCTCATTTTATACCATTGTCTAGGCCTAGACTCCACAAAGTCAATCTTTAGATAGATATTTTTCCCAACTTCATAGGTTAGTAATTTTAACTTATTTTAATTTAATTTCCTTTACTTTTTCATGAAATTTTGAGTATTTCAGCTCTGTTCCCCTATTTGATGATTTACATATGTGTAATTGTGGCTACGTGACTTGTTAGGGTAGTTGGTATGGTTTTGGGAAGGTTTATAGTGAATTAGGACACATAGTTCCAAGGTTGGAAGCTTAAGTTGTAAAAGTTAGTCGAAGCTTGACTTTTGAGGACATGACAAAATGGTGTTTCGATGGTTTCAATAACTTCGTATTGTGAAACTTAGGCATGAGTCTGAATTTAGATTTGGATGTTTGTAGGTTGATTTGGTTATCTCAGGAGAAAGTTTAAAAGTTGAAGGTTTGGAAGGTTGATAGGTTCGGCCGGGAGTTAACGTTATCGATATCGAATTTAGATTTTTATTCGGTAGTTGGGATAGGTCCATTGTGTCATTTGAGACTTACATGCAAAATTGAGGTTAATCCGAGTTGATTTGATATGGTCCGGCATGAGAATTATAAGTTGGAAGTTCATTAGTTTCCTTAGCCTTGAAGTAAGGTGTGATTCATGGTTTCAATTTTTTTTTTTTGTGATTTGAGGCCTCGAGTAGGTGCATGTCCTCTTTTTGGATTATTTTGTGTGATTGGATAGTGTCACAGGGGCTTCGGGTGTGTATTGGATTGATTCGGGATTAGTTTAGACTATGCTATACTGCTGAATATTTTGGCTTCTGGTAATCGCATCTGGTAGGGGTTTGATCATAGGTGCGGCCAGCGTTGTGCAGGTGCAGAAGTTGGGACTGGTAGAAGAAGTCTACAAACGCGTGCATAGGGGAACATATGCGCTTGCATATGAGTGGTAGGAGACTGCACAAGCATACTCGCAGGTGCCGCGTGAAGATCTGAAGAAGTGGAAGGTTGGGCACTTAGAGGGGACCACCGATGTAGACCTTGTTCCCCAGAAGCGGTTAAGTGAACGCATATGCGAGTTTGGTGGAAAGAATATTTAATATCAAGGTTTATTCATATTCTCATTACTGGAGTTGTTGAGCTCGGTTGAAGGCAATATTTGGAGGTCTTTTCATCATAATTGAAGGGGTAGGTGATCCTTACTTAATTTTGGTGGTAGATATTTATTATCCATAGATTATTACACCTTGTTTTCATGAACTAAAGGTGGAATTTGGGGTTTTTTTGGACTATGATTTAGGCGAGTGAGATTTGACGATTTGAGGATCAATTTGAGGTTGGAATTGGATGAAACACGTATATAGGATTCATATCAGAATGGGTTTTCGGAATTTGTCAATTTTATTGGGTTACGGGGTGTGAGCTCGGTATTGACCTTTTGGGTTGTGTTTTTTATTTTTGTTAAAGATCTTAGCTTTATTATTTGAAATCATTTCCTATGGCTTTTATTGACGATATTGAGTTATTTTGGCTAGATTCGAGTCATGTGGAGGTTGATTCACGCGAGAACGACTTATTATACAATTTATTTGGCTTGCTTGAGGTAAATATCTTACCTAAACTTTGTTGAGACACTAGTTGCCAGAGTTATTTGTAATAGATACGTGTTACAGGTGGCACACATGTGCTGGGTTGAGCCTATGTGCGTGCACCATAGTATTTATCCATGCTTAAGGAGGCTTTGATATGCCTTAAATTGATTGCTAAGCTTCATGTTGTGATGTTTCGTACATTTGTATCCTGTTGCGAGTTATTTGAGCCATGCTTGAGGTTCATAGAGGTTAATCTCCTAATTGAACTTGATAATTGCTACATTAGTGATGCAATTGCCTGATTTGTTATGTTATCACATATGCACATGCATACACCTTAGCATGTCACTTATACCAGTCAAGGAGTGTGAAACATGATATTCATTGATCTTATACTTGTATGCTTGTATATTTGTTTACTGTGTGACATGGTCTTGACTGGTAGCAAGTGACCATTCCTGGCAGATTGTGATATTGATCATGTGATAAAGCCGGGTGGATTATGATTATTGCACATGACTACACTATGCAATGTATGTATATGGTTTCATCAGCGTAGGGCCACTCTATCTTGTTTTATCTTGGTGGTGTACACGCATATTAAGAAAAATTGATCAGTGGTTATGTATTGTTATGGAAATTCTGAGGAAAAGTTGGTCAGTGTTTGATTCGATTGTTGCATTTCATCTTAACTTGCAACTTACTTGACTGGTATCTGCTTTATTTTGCATATCTTCTTTATATGCCAGATTTTTGACTGAGCAGAGTCCGTTAAGTAATTGTGTGCACCAAGGTGGTTCTTTTGGTGATTCATGACTTGATCATATTATTGTTCTGTATGTGTTGGATTTATGAAATGTACTGATGATTAGCGAGTACCATTTATAACTCTTGCTTCTATTACCTTAGCAAGATTAGTCATGATACTTGCTAAGTACATGGGATCAGTTGTACACATACTACACTCTACATTTAATTTTGTATCGACGCTATTGTTTATGTTATTTGGCTTTAGACTTGTACTAATTTTGTTAATTCAATATTAATATTATTTTTTTCTGAATGTCTTGCTTAGAAAGTAAGTTAGGCGCCATCACGGTCGGTTGGTGGTTTTTGGTCGTGACAAGTTCGTATCAGAGCTCTAGGTTTAAAGGTTCTATAGGTCATAAGAAAGTTTAGTAGAGTCTGTTGGATTGGTATGAAGACGTCTGTACTTCTCTTGGAGAAACCACTGACTTGTTAGGAAAATACTTCAGTTTCTTACATTCTTGTCTTACGAATTTGTTATTTCTGAAGTTTGAAAATTTACTCTTTTATTCTCCCACAAATGGTGAGGACACGTTCAGCCAGATGAGGTGGGCATGCACCAATACCACCAGGTAGGGTCACGAAAGTCCGGGGCCGAGGTGAGGCTCGCACTATAGATATAACAACATTTGTAGAGGCACCTATAGCCCAGTGGAAGAATAGGTTCAAAATACTATTGAGCTGGTGGGACCAGCTCAGACACCGACGATACCTGTTGTTATACCTAGTCTTTAGGAGGCCTTGGATCAGACCTTGAGCGTATACATGATCTTGGATCAGGAGGGTATGATACCAGTTACACCAGCTACCTCATAGGCTGGGGGAGGACCTCAGATTCTTTCCGCCCATACAATGAAGCATCTAGCTCAGAGTTATCATATTCTAGGGGTGTTACTAGTTCAGCTAGTTGTTGTTGCTCGAGACGAGGTTGGTTCACCTATTACTGATGAGGAGAAAAAGAGGTTGGGGCGATTTAAGAGGCTTGATCCTCTCGATTTCCGTGGAGGGGAGTTAGAGAATGCTTAAGGCTTTCTGTATCAATGTCACTGGATTCTTTGCCCAACGGGTATTGTGGACACCAGTGGAGTTTCCTTTACTACTTTTTAGCTGATAGGGGTAGCTTACAGATGGTTTAAAACTTATGAGTCAGGCAGGACAGATGGCACATAACCACCAACTCGTTGAGAGGAGTTGCATAAGGAGTTTGAGCACCTACATAAGAGTGGATGACTATGACCCGGTGCAAGATGGGATTTTCTTATTTGGCATATCATGGTACATGTTTGGTTCCCACAGAGAGGGAGAAGATCCGAAGTTCATTGATGGCCTCAACTATGGTTTACGTTACAGTTTGGATCAGAGGCCGAGATGGATGCTCGAGGTGGTCGAGATTGCTAGAAGTTTAGTGCAGGTTCACAAGATTGATCGTGAAGAGAGGGAGGCCAAGAGGCCTCATGGTTCGAGTTTTTTTAGCAATGCATCATCTGGGGGCAAATCACGTTACATCAAAGGTCGTTATTTTAGGTTCGCTCTGGCAGCTCGTCATATTTCTCAAAGTTTTTTTTAGATATCCATAGTTCATACAGTGCTTGACCAATTCAATCATCATTCAGCGCGATGTCGTCATAGAGTTCTTGATATGGTCATCTGCTCAGGGTTCCAAAGACAGTTCTTCGGGTTATCAGGGCCAACAACCTTATAGGAGCAGTAGCTGCGAGTGTGGAGACGTGAGTCATCTCAAGAGGGATTGCCCCTTACTTATGAGTAGGGTTCTAGAATAGATCATGCAGCCTATGATATCAGCACCAGTAGCTACATCATCCGCACAACCAGCTAGGGGTGGGGCTTAGGCAGTTCGAGGTTTCCCTAGAGGGGAAGGTCGAACCAGTGGTGGTTAGGCCCGTTGCTATGCATTTCTGGCCAGGCCAGAGTAGTTCCTTATGAAACTGTGTTCTCGTGTATTGTTTCAGTGTGCCACATGGATGCTTCAGTGCTATTTGACCCTAGTTACACCTACTCTTATGTGTCATACTATTTGGATATGCCTTGTGATTCTTTAGATCTTCCTATTCATGTATCTACTCCAATGGGTGATTCTATTATGGTGGATCATGTATATTGCTCGTATATGGTTACTATTGGGAATTGTGAGACTAGGGTTGACCTCTTGTTTCTCAATATCGTCGATTTGATGTGATTTTAGGCATGTATTGGTTTTCACCATGTCACATTATCCTTGGTTGCCACGCTAAGACCGTCATTGGCAATGCCGGGGTTGCCTAGGGTTGGGAAGGGCAGTTTAGTTTATTTGGTCTTCGTGAGAGATGTCAGTGTTGATACAAATACTATTGAGTCATTTCTAATGGTGATGGAGTTTTCCGATGTGTTTGCTTCAGAACTTTCGGGCATGCCGCCCGACCGAAATATTGATTTTGGTATTGACTTGGTGTCAGACACTCAACCCATCTCTATTCTACCGTATCACATGGTACTAGTAAAGTTGAAGGAATTGAAGGAAAAATTATGGGAGTTTCTTAATAAGGGTTTCATCATACCTAGTGTGTCACCTTGGGGTACACTAGTACTATTTGTGAAAAAGAAAGATGGTTATATGAGGATGTGCATTGACTACCTGCAGCTGAACAAGGTTATTGTCAAGAACAAGTTCCCACTACCATGTATTGATGATTTATAAGATCAGTTTCAGGGTGCCAGGGTATTCTCGGATATTGATTTAAGATCGGGGTACCATAAGTTAAAGATACGAGCTTCAAATATTTCGAAGACAACTTTCAGGACCCGCTATGCTCACTATGAGTTTCTGGTGATGTCTTTTGGGCTGACCAATGCCCCAACAACTTCTATGCACTTGATAAACAATGTATTTTAGCACTATCTCGATTCTTTAAACAGAGTTTTCATTGATGATTCCCACAACCGGAGGGGGGGGGGGATCATGAGCAGCACTTAGGGATCATGATCCAGACTTCAAGGGAAAAGAAGTTATATGCTAAATTCTCAAGTGTGAGTTTATTCTTTATTCGTTGGCATTCTTGGGTCATGTAGTATCTAGTGAGGAGACTAAGGTGGATCCAAAAAATATTGAGGCAGTTCTGAGTTGTCCCAGACCATCTTATGCTACGAAGATCCGGAGTTTCCTTGGGTTGGTTGGGTATTATCACCTTTTGTGGAGGGGTTTTCATCTATAGCATCCCCATAGACTAGATAGACACGGAAGGGTGACCTATTTAGGTGGTCTGAAGAGTGTGAGGAGAGCTTTCAGAAGCTCAAGACTACCTTGACTACAGCTCCAGTTCTGGTTTTGCCTTCGGGATCCGTTTCTTATATAGTCTATTGTGATGTTTCTCACATTGGCATTGGGTGCGTGTTGATGCAGGAGGGTAGAGTTATTATTTATGTTTCGATCCAGTTAAAGCCCCATAAGAAGAACTACTTTATACGATTTAGAGTTGACAGCCATTGTTCACGCACTGAAGATTTTGAGGCACTATATTTACGACGTGTCATGTGTGGTGTTAACTGATCACGGTAGTCTCCAGCATTTATTCAATCAAGAGGATCTAAAGGACTATGATATCACCATTCTTTGTCATCTAGGAATGGCCAATGTAGTGGCCGATGCTTTCTGTACGAAGGCTGAGAGTATGGGAAGTCTTGCTTATATTTTAGTTGGAGAGAGAGACTGTTTGTATTGGATTTTGAGGCATTGGCCAATCGGTTTGTGAGGATAGATATTTTGGAGTCCAGTAGAGTTCTTGCTTATGTTGTATCACAGTTGTCCTTGTTTAAGCGCATCAAGGCGCGTCGGTATGATGATCCTCACTTACTTGTCCTCAGGGATACAATGAAGCACGATGATGCCAAGGAGGTTACTATTGGTGATGATGGGGTATTGAGGCTACAAGGTGGGATGTGGATGGGTTCCATGAGTTGATTCTTTATGAGGCCCATAGTTCGTTGTATTCCATTTATCCGGTTGCTGTGAAGATGTATCAGGATTTGAGGCAGCACTATTGGTGGCGGAGGATCAAGAATGATATTATGGAGTATGTTGCTCGATGTTTGAACTTCCAACAGGTGAAGTACGAGCATCAGAGGCCTAGTAGTATGCTTTAGAGTCTTTATATTCCAGAGTGGAAATGGGATCATATCACTATGGATATTTTTAGTTAGGCTTCCATGGACCTTGAGGAGATTTGATGTAGTGTGGGTCATTGTGGAAAGACTAACCAAGTCTGCACACTTCATTCTAGTCATGACTACCTACTCTTTAGAGCAGAAGGCTCGAATTTACATTTGGGAGATTGTTCGCATTCATGGTGCGCCCGTGTCTATTATCTCGGATAGAGACACTCAGTTCACATTGCATTTTTGGAGAGCATTGCGGCGTGAGTTGGGCACACAAGTCAAGCATAGTACAACATTTCATCCCCGGACAGATGGGCTGTCCTATAGCACTATTAAAATTTTTGAGGACATGTTGCATGCTCTTTGTCATTGATTTTGGAGGTTCATGGAATTTGTTTCTTCTATTAGCAGAGTTTGCCTACAACAACTATCAATCGAGTATTCGGATGGCTCCTATGAGGACTTATATGGGTGCGATGTATTTCTCCGATTGTTGAGTTATCCGAGAGACGAGTAGAGCTACATTTCGAACATAGTCTTGGCGTCTCTTTTCATTTTGTATTGTTTTCTTTATTTCAGACAGTATTGTTATTAAGCATTTTAGACTTGTATTTCTGTTTAGAGCTCATGATTCTGTATTTACTAGTTCTGGGGAATTTGTTTTTGCATCGACGCTGTTGTTTATGTTATTTGGCATTAGACTTGTACTACTTCAGTTAATTCAGTATTTATATTTCGTTTTGTTCTTCATGTCTTTCCTAGTAAGTGAGTTAGGCACCATCACGACTAGTTGGTGGTTTTGGTTCATTATTAGGGGGGGGGGATAGTTTCTAAAGCTTGTTATGATTTCTTTGAATAATAATTGACTAGATTCGAGTGGTTTGGAGGCTTGTTCCAAAGGGAAAGCCATGTTTGATTGTTGATTGTGTTACGAAAAAAGGTCGATGTCGTGGTTAACCTTGTCTTAAGGAAATTAGGACTTCATTAGTCTATTTGCTACGTGATTTATGTTTGGGGACATCGTATATGCAAGGTGACGAGTATATATACATTGTCATGGGTTCAAGCATGCGAGGTGTACTACTTTATTGCATGTTTTTAATTATACCATGTATTCATTGATCCCATGATTTTACTTGTTACGTGATACTTGATACATGTCTTTACTTGTTAAATACAAGCCTTCACTTGGTACATGTCTCTATTTGCTAAATGCTTCCACTTATTCATGCCTTTATTTATTGTCCGCCTCTACTTATTATATGCTCTTACAAGTTATTAGATATATACTTTCACATGTCTCATTCCTTTACTTACTTTACTTGCTTCCTATTTCACTCTATTATGTTTTTGGATCGTCTTGGAGGATTTACGAGTTTTGTCCCTTTTTACGTTACGCTGTGAGATTCACCGTAGTTGGTCATTGTTGACGGCCAATTTTGACACTCCCTTTTAAAATTAATTTATTTATACTTAATAATTTACAATAAGTATTTTGGAAGTATTTTCTAGTAATAGTACCTATTTTTAAAAATTAATTAATTATTAGTTTTTAAATTAATCACATAGTATTAGTATTATGTAATTATAAACATACTTACTATTTTAACATCATTAACATAAATTTTATATATACATTACATAGGCCTTATAATTTGACAAAATTACTCCTTAATTTCTAGTGAATTAGGTTACTATGTTAATAATTTTAAATTAGCGCTATAATTAGAAAAAATGAACTATTTATAAATAATTAATTAAAATAATTAGTAGTATATTTAATTATTATAATGTTAACATATTTTATTGAAAAATTTATAAGCTTATTTAATTTAATTATAAAAGAGATCAAAAGAGGCTAAAGGCTATAATTACAGTTCTCAACCAAATACAAAGTGGCTATAAATTAATTTCAGCCCAATTACCAAGTCCAAAACCAAATTTGATCCAGATCTAATTCCTTTCTCTCCACCTTGGCAATCTACATCACTTCTTCTGGACCAATGAGATCATGCCACGTCACTTGTATCCCACACTCACAAAACAAACACAAATCATCTAGGTCGTCCGTTTCTTAATTCCACGGACACAATTTTTAACTCTATTTCCTCTTTATTTTTTCAAGCACCCTGAGATTTAATCTCAACCGTTGGATCACAAGAATCCAACGGTTGTCAAACTTCCTTTTTTCCGAGGGGATAAGGGAGTTTTTCCAATTTAAGTGGTATTAATCGAATTTAGATTATTTAATTAATTTAAGAGTCGCCACTAGGAATTATTTATTTACAGTGTTCCGAGTCACCATTTATTTTTAAATCCCAAATCAAGGAAATTTGACTCCGTTAAAAGTCTGCGTAAGTAGAAGACCGGGTAAGGAATTCTATTAACCCGGGAGAAGTTGTTAGGAACTCCCGAATTCCATGATTTTAGCACGGTCGCTTAGAAATTGTACCTGGCTTAAATTGTTTAATTACTCATTTACGACCTATGTTTATTTTACCTTTTACCGCTTCTAATTACTCGATTATTCGTATATAAAAGGATTATCTTAATACGAGTTACGCGCACGTATACTCGTTTAGTTTTGATGTGTCAAGAATCATGTCACGCGTACGTGTACACAGTTCACGACATTTTGTTTATTTAAGAAAAAATTAGTCAAAGTCGCGCGAACGCGTACCTTGAATTTATTTAAAAATCGGGATCACGACACGCGAACATATATGTAATCACGATAATGATTTTAAAAATCCGCCCCTAAAGCATTTCTACGAGTGTTTGATTAAGGCATTTTATTTACTAAGAGTGTTTGACCATGGTCACGCGAACATGTACCTTGGTTTTGTTTCGGGCTTCACAACTATGTCACGCTTGCATGTACATAATTGTAATAATTAGTTTGATTATGAGTACCTAAAGTTATACTTATTTATGTAACCCTATGTCGTATAACTAGGTGTAAAGGTTCAACACTATGTTTGTTTATATTAGATGGGGCAGTTTATGTATTATCTGTCAAACACGCCCAGATTTAAAGTTTGGGGCTTGACAAAGGCTGAGTTCAAATGAACTCTAGACAAGACATATATTATACGTTATTGGATTTAGATAATGAATTAAAAAAAATTTGGGCCTACTTGAGTCTAATTGACGCTGGCCCAATGCATATCTTAAAGCAGGTAAATGAATTCAGTCAAAATAATTTGGGCCTAGTGATCATGGAGTCCAAATGACTTTGGCCTAATACAATGTTATTAATTTTTCAATCAATTAAACACATTTAATTTAGGAGGGTTTGGGCCTAATAATGAGTCCAAAGGACTCTGGCCCAATATTCATTTGTGGACAAATAAATGGAATGTAACGAACCGACGAGTTGTTTTGTGTTCTAGGACCCCCTGCCCCTAAATGAGACTCCCTATAGTTGCTTTTACTGATTTATGACTTGCAGGGATGGGTGGTTCGAGGTTTGGAGAAGTTCGGAGTGGTATAGGGACACTTAGTTCCTTAAGGTTGGCCTTGAAGGCCAAGTTTGACTTCAGTCAACATTTTTAGTAGACAACCCCGACATCGAGATTCGAAGATTCCGGTAGGTTCGTATGATGATTTCGGACTTGGGCGTGTGTTCGGAACGAGTTTTGGACGGCCCGGGGGCATTTCGGCGCCAAATAGTGAAATAAGAATTTCCTTAAGTTTAAATTGAGGTTTGGAATGTGTTTTTATGTTATCGAGATCCAAATGGAATTCCGAGACTGGGAATAGTTCCGTTATGTCATTTATGGCTTGCTTGCAAACTTTGGTGTCATTCCGAGTACAACAGATAGGTTCGGCGTATTGTTAGCGAATTCAAGAACTTGAAGTTCTTAAGTTTGATACAATAGGTTTTGGGGTATGATTTTTAGATTTACCGCTGTTTTGGACGTTCCGAAGGCTCGAGCGAGTCTGTATTATGATTTAGGACTTGTTGGTATATTTGGACGGGGTCTCGGGTGGGCCCAGATGTTATTCGAGCATCGAGCGAGGCAAAAACCTGCCTTAAATGACTGTTGGTGCACCAGATCTGGTGCGACCGCACCTGCGGAGGTCAAGTCACAGGTGCGACTCCTGAGGGAGCTGCCCATTTCCGCAGGTGCAGACCCTTTTCCGCAAATGTGGAGCCACAGGTGCGGACTCCGCTCCATAGGTGCGAAACCAGGCCCCCTTCCCCTTCTTTGCAGGTGCGAGATTTTTCTTGCAGATGCGAGACCGCAGGTGCGGTCCTCATGCCACAGGTGCGAAAAGCCTGTAGGCAGTGCACTTCGTTTTAAATACGGGACTTAGCCATTTTTGAACACCATTCTTCTTCTTTGGGCGATTTTGAGAGCATGCAAAGACGATATTCAACCTAGCTACTGCGGGGTTAGTAATTCCTACTATAAATTTAGCTTCATACTTGAATTCTTAGGTAGATTAACACCACAATTAGTAGAAACCATGGGTAAGAGTAAAAACTTAGGTTTTTGACAAAAATGGGAAATTACCAATAAATTTGTTGAGGAATCAAACCAAAACTATATAATATTGATCCTTAGGCCATGGGTGATAGCTTCCTTCAAACATTTTCGGAATCCGAGCATGTGAACCCGGAGGTGTATTTTAGGATTTTCCCAATTTAGGTTGAAATGATCATTTAAGTAGGAGAATTAAGGACTTTGGAGTATAGACTGATTTGTTTATGCAATATTTAACTAGTTTCGAGTCCTTGGGCGACGAATTTGGAGTTTCGGGCGCATTCTTGACCCGGGAAGTAGACTTGACGCGAGGTAAGTCTCCTTTTTAACCTTGTAAGAGGGAATTTTCCCGAAAGGTGAATTAAATGATTATGTGTTATTGTTGTGGGGGACTACGTATGTGCGAGGTGATGAGAGCCCGTGTATAATGATTATTATTTGTTATGTCCGGGTAGTTAGGCCCACACCATACAATGTGAATTCTATTAACTTGAGTTATATGCTTTGTAAGTTCATTGTATGCAACTTTGTCTTTAAGAAAATCGAGAATTCGATGCTTTAAAATAATTGTTATTTGAAAAGGATTGAAAGAAAGATGTTGTGTTTGCATGCGACCGCTTTGCAATTTATATCCTGCGAGCAAAGTGATTCTTCCCCTACTCTCATGGGAGCGGGCCGTACGCCACGACAGGTTGATAGATGCATCTATGGTTTGCGCGGTTCGACCCTTCGATAGTGCACAATTATTATTATTATGTTGGCCCAGGCCGGATGTCCTTATTCCACTATGCGCATGCTATTTGCCTGATGTTGTTTATGACTGTTGAGCTGTGAAATATCCTAGAAGATCGAACTGAAAATTTGTAAATTGATGCTTCACTACATATTTGGATTTTATCACGATTTGATATTATTTCCTTACTATCCATGCTTACTTGTTGTCCTCTTTTAAATTATCACCTAAATATACAGTTTGGACCCTAGTAAGTGTCAAGTCGACCTCTCGTCACTACTTCTTCGAGATTAGGCGAGATACTTACTGGGTACATATTGTTTATGTACTCATGCTACGCTCTGTACTTAATTGTACAGGATCTGAGGTAGGTGCATTTGGGTTCCATACCGGAGCTCGTTCCTGAGTTATATTTGTCAAGGCTTCACGGTGAGCTGCTCTTCTTGGCGATTTCCAGCAGCACTTTGGAGCTATTCTTTTGTTATTTCTGTCTATACTTACTTAGACAGTAGGACAAACATTCATTCTTTTGATATTATTCTACTAGATGCCTGTAGACTTGTGACACTTGTTCTTGGCACACACATGCTAGTAGACTTTATTTTTGGATGTAATCGTTAATTATGACTTCATGATTATTTATTTTGCATAAAATTTCCTAAGTTATACATTTATACTTAATGTCTCAAAACTAAGTTAAGCAAGTGTTGAAAAATGTTTTGGTAAACTACCTGAACTCAATAGTAGGTAATGGTTGGCTTGCCTGACAGCGCTGTTGGGTGCCATCGCGACCTGGGTTAGGATTTGGGTCGTGACAACATGGTATCAGAGCGCTAGGTTCACGTAGGTCTCACAAGTTACGAGAAAACCAAATAGAGTCTTGCGGATCGGTACAGAGACGTCTGTATTTATCTTTGGCAGGCTATAGGGTGTTAGGAAATATCTCTTTATTCATCTTCTATCGTGCAGTTGATGGTATACTAAATCTCACTCTTCTATTCTCTCACAGATGGTGAGGACGCGCGCAACCGATGTTCCGAGCCCGGGAGGGCCGCTACCCCCGTTATCCGAGGCTGTGGTAGAGGCCGGGCGAGGGCACCGACCCGAGGTAGGGGATGAGGGTGTCCTAGTACTGTACCAATTGCACCCCCAGTGGATCTAGTAGAGGATCCCATCACCGAGGAGCAGGGCGTGGTGCCCGTAGAAGATCCTATCCTTTTTGATTTTATGACAGCGCCGGGATTTCAGGAGGTCATGGGCCGTATGATGCGGTTCATGGACACCAAGACTCAGGCTAGTTTATTTCCAGCAAATCCGGCCACATCTCAGGTGGGAGGGGGAGCACAGACCCCTACTGCACAGGCCGCCGGACATGCAGCAAGAGTATATCAGACCCCGGGTACACTGCCCGTGGGCGGGGTTCAGCTAGTAGCAGCAATAACACCTGAGCCCAGACCAGCTGCGTACGACGCTCTACGAAAGTTATTAGACAGATGGACCAAATTGCACCCTCCTGTCTACGGAGGTGATCTTCATGAGGACGCACAAGACTTTATTTATAGGTGCAGAGACAGACTGCACAATATGAGGATACTGGAGTGTCATGGAGTGGACTTCACTACTTTTCAGCTAGAGGGCAGGGCCCACAGATGGTGGCAGTCCTACATTCTTGGCAGACCGGAAGATTCCCTTCCCATCACTTGGGAGCAGTTCACTCCGCTATTCCTGGACCGGTATATTCCACCCTCAGTGAGGGAAAAGCCGCGGTATCAGTTTGAGCAGCTGGAGAAGGGTCAGATATCAGTGACTGACTACGAGGCTAGGTTTTCTGAGCTGTCTCGTCATGCACTCATGATACTTTCTACTGACGCAGAGAGAGTGTAGAGATTTGTAGCCGGGTTACACTCTGGTATTAGGGCCAACCTGGCCCGAGAGGTGGAGATAGGGACTCCTTATCAGCTTGTGGTAGATATTGCTCGCAGGATCGAGGGTTATCGGTTGAGGATCAGAGAGCAGAGTCAGCAAGATAAGAGGGATAGATTTTTTGGGGATTTCAAAGGTGCTCCAGCTAGGGGCAGAGGTCAGTATGGTAGGGGCCAGCCCAGTAGGTCCGCATATTAGCACCACCACCTCCACGAGGTGTACCAACGAGGCCTTATTTCAGCGCCATGCCGGAGAGTTCTTACCGCCCGCCAGCTATTCAGGGTTCCTCTAGTGGATATTCTGGTCATCAAGGGTCTACCAGTCCTTATTTCAGTGCTATGCCAGAGAGTTCATACCGTCCTCCCGCTATTCAGGGTCCTTCTTCAGGGCAGCAGGCCATGGTGCCAGGAGGTTGTTATGAGTGTGGGGATCCAGGTCACATGAAGAGGCATTGTCCCAGGCTTCAGGGCAAGACAGTGCAGCAGGGTCACCAGCCTATGAGATCAACACCAGCGGTTCGGCCACCCAAAGGTGAAGGACAGGCTGGTAGGGGTCATCCCATAGGTGGAGGCCAGGAAGGGGGAGCCCAGTCAGCTCTTGTTTATTCTGGTGGACGTCAGTCATCTGGCGCTCCAGCTAGATTCTATGCTATTCCGGCTAGATCAGATGCAGTGGCCTCAGATGCCGTGATCACAGGTATTATTTCAGTTTGCGATAGAAATGCATCGATATTATTCGATCCAGGGCCCACTTATTCATATGTATCAGTGTTATTTTCTCATTACCTGGATACTCCTCGTGAGTCCTTGGGTACTCCTGTTTATGTGTCCACTCTTGTGGGCGATTCTGTGGTTGTGGACCGGATTTTTCGGTCCTATGTGGTTATATTCTGTGGGTTCGAGACCAGAACAGACTTCCTGTTACTTGATATGGTTGATTTTGAGGTTATCCTGGGCATGGATTGGCTGTCTCCCTATCATGCCATTCTAGATTATCATGCCAAGACTATTACTCTAGCCATGCCCGAGTTGCCGAGATTGGAGTGGAGAAGTTCCTCAGTTAGTGCTGCTAGTCGGGTTATTTCCTTCCTGAAGGCTCGACATATGGCCGAGAAGGTTTGTTTGGCTTATCTTGCGTATGTGCGGGAGACCACCACCGAGTCTCTGATGATTGATTCAGTGCCAGTAGTTCGAGAGTTTGATGATGTATTCCCTTCAAACCTTCCAGGCAAACCACCAGATCGTGACATTGATTTTTGCATTGACTTAGCTCCAGGAACCCAACCTATATCTATTCCCCATTGAGGGAATTGAAAGGACAACTTGAGGAGTTGTTGACGAAGGGGTTTATCAGACCGAGTGTATCGCCTTGGGGTGCTCCAGTGTTATTTGTGAAAAAGAATGATGGGACTGTGCGGATGTGTATTGACTACCGCCAGTTGAACAAGGTTACTATCAAGAACAAGTACCCGTTACCGCGTATTGATGATTTGTTTGACCAGTTGCAGGGTGCTTGGGTGTTTTCTAAGATTGACCTGAGATCAGGGTACCATGCGTTGAATATTCGGGACTCGAATGTTCCGAATACGACCTTTCGTACGAGATATGGTCATTATGAGTCCCTGGTGATGTCCTTTGGCTTGACTAATGCCCCAACCGCATTTATGGACTTGATGAACAGGGTGTTCAGTCCTTATATTGAATCTTTTGTCATCGTATTCATTGATGACATTCTGATACTCACATAGCCTGGGGGAGCACGAGCAACATTTGAGAGTTGTGCTCCAGACTTTGCAAGAACAGAAGCTGTATGCTAAGTTCTCTAAGTGAAAATTTTGGTTGGATTCTGTGAAATTCTTGGGGCATGTGGTATCCGGAGAAGGTATCAAGGTTGATCCTAAGAAGATTGAGGTGGTTCAGAGTTGGCTACGCCCTACTTCAGCTATAGAGATCAGGAGCTTCTTGGGTCTAGCGGGTTATTATCGCCGATTTGTGGAGGGATTTTCATCCATTGCAGATCCTCTGACTAGATTAACCCAGAAGAATGCCCCATTTTGATTGTCCGACGAGTGTGAGGCGAGCTTTCAAAAGATCAAGACAACATTGACCTCAACACCAGTTCTAGTGTTGCCTTTCTGTTCTGGGATGTATACGATTTATTGTGACGCTTCACGCATTGGTTTGGGATGTGTGTTGATGCAGGGGGCGAGTTATTGCATATGCTTCATGTCAGCTGAAGGTTCATGAGAAAAATTACCCGGTGCATGATCTGGAGTTGGCGGCAATTGTTCATGCTCTTAAGATTTGGAGGCACTACTTGTATAGGGTGCCTTGTGAGGTTTATACAGATTACCGCAGCTTGCAGCACTTGTTCAAGCAGAGGGATCTTAATTTGAGGCAGCGCAAGTGGCTTGAGTTGCTGAAGGATTATGACATCACCATTTTTTATCATCCGGGCAAGGCAAACGTGGTAGCAGATGCCTTAAGTAGGAAGGAGGAGAGTATAGGTAGTTTGGCTTTCATTTCAATAGAGGAGAGACATCTAGCTTTGGACATTAAGTCCTTGGCTAATCGCCTGGTGAGGTTGGACCTTACTGAGCCCAGCCGGGTTCTTGCACGTGTGATGGCTCAGTCTTCTTTATTGGGGGAGATCAGAACTCGACAGTATGATGATCCGCACTTGGTGGATCTTCGAGAGACAGTGGTACATGGTGGTTCCAAGGAGGTTTCTATTGGTGAGAATGGTGTTCTGAGACTTTAGGGTCGTTTATGTGTCCCCAATGTCGCTGGCCTGAGGGAGAGGTTCCTAGAGGAGGCTCATAGTTCACGGTATTCCATTCATTCTGGTGCTACGAAGATGTATCGTGACTTGAGGCAGTGTGGAGATGGATGAAGAAAAACATAGTGGAGTATGTGGTTAGGTGTCTAAATTGCCTGCAGGTTAAATATGAGCACCAGAGGCCAGGATGCCTACTTCAGCAGATGCCTATACCTGAGTGGAAATAGGAGTGCATCACTATGGACATCGTAGTTAGGTTGCCTCAGACCTTGCGGGAGGTTGATGCGGTTTGGGTCATTGTGGACAGGTTGACCAAGTCGGCACTTTTGAGAGGTTGGCCAAGATCTACATTCGGGAGATAGTTTGGTTGCACGATGTGCCGGTGTCCATTATATCAGATCGAGGTCCTCAGTTCACCTCGCACTTCTGGAGAGCCGTACAGAGTGAGTTAGGTACCCGGGTAGAGCTCAGCACAACATTTCACCCTCATACCAATGGGAAGTTGGAGCGGACAGTTCATATATTGGAGGACATGCTTAGAGCATGTGTGATTGACTTTGGAGGACAGTGGGACCAGTTCTTGCCTTTGGCCGAGTTTGCTTAATATAATAGTTATTAGTCCGGCATTGAGATAGCTCCATTTGAGGCCTTGTATGGTCGGCGATGTCGTTCTCCATCGGGTGGTTTGAGCCTGGTGAGGCTAAGCTATATGGCACCGATCTGGTGAAGGATGCTTTGGAGAAGGTGAAGTTGATTAAGGAGAGACTTCGCACAACACAGTCCAGATAGAAGAGTTACGCGGATCAAAAGGCGCGTGATGTATCATTTATGGAGGGCGAGAGGGTTCTGTTGAAGGTCTCGCCGATGAAGGGTATCATGAGGTTTGTGAAGAAGGGCAAGCTGAGCCCGAGGTTTATATGCCCATTTGAGGTGTTGAGACGAGTTGGGGAGGTTGCTTATGTGCTTGATTTACCTCCCAGTTTATCAGGGGTTCATCCGGTCTTTCATGTATCCATGATCCGGAGGTATCAGGCCGACTTCTCCCACGTGATAGATTTCAGCACCATTCAGTTGGATGAGAGGTTGGGCTACGAGGAGGAGCCAGTTGCTATTATTGACAGGCAAGATCGCCAGTTAAGGTCTAAGAGGGTTTCCGCCGTAAGGGTCCAGTGGAGGGGCCAACCAATCGAGGAGGCAACTTGGGAGTCTGAGGAGGACATGTGGAGCAGATATCCACACTTATTCAGCACTCTAGGTATGATTCTAGACCTATTCGAGGCCGAACATTTTTTTAAGAGGTGGAGAATGTGACGACTCGATTGATCATTTTGTGTTCTAAGACCCCGTGCCCCTAAATGAGACTGCCCGTAGTTACTTTTACTGATTTATGACTTGCGGGGACGGGTGGTTCAAGGTTTGGAGGAGTTCGGAGTGGTATAAGGACACTTAGTTCCTTAAGGTTAGCCTTGAAGGCCAAGTTTGACTTCAGGCAACATTTTTAGTAAATGACCCCGAAATCGAGATTTGAAGATTCCAGTAGGTTCGTATGATGATTTCGGACTTGGGCGTGTGTTTAGAACAAGTTTTGGACGACCCGGGGGCGTTTTAGCGCCAAATAGTGAAATAAGAATTTCCTTAAGTTCAAATTGAGGTTTGGAACGTATTTTTGTGTTAGCGAGATCCAAACGGAATTTCGAGACCGGGAATTGTTCCGTTATATCATTTATGACTTGCTTGCAAAATTTGGTGTCATTCCGAGTAGTGTAAATAGGTTCAGCGTATTGTTAGCGAATTCAAGAACTTGAAGTTCTTAAGTTTGATCCAATAGGTTTTGGGGTATGATTTTTAGATTTAGCGCTGTTTCGGACATTTCGAAGGCTTGAGCAAGTCCGTATAATAATTTAGGACTTGTTGGTATACTTGGACGGGGTCTCGGGTGGTCCCTAATGCCATTCGAGCATCAAGCGAGGCAGGAACCAACCTTAAATGACTGCTGGTGCACCAGATCTGGTGCGACCGCACCTTCAGAGGTCAAGTCGCAGCTGCGAGACCGCTTCTGTGGTCCCAGTCTCGCAGGTGAGACTCCTGATGGAGCTTCCCATTTTCGCAGAAGCGGAGCTGCAGGTGCAGACTCCGCTCCGCAGGTGCGAAACCAGGCCCCCTTCTCCTTCACCGCAGGTCCGAGATTTTTCTCGCAGATGCGAGACTGCAAGTGTGGTCCTCAAGCCGCAGGTGCGAAAAGCCTGTAGGCAGTGCACTTCGTTTTAAATACGGGACTTAGCCATTTTGAACAATATTCTTGTTCTTTGGGCGATTTTAAGACCATGCAAGGACGGTATTCGACCTAGCTACTGTGAGGTGAGTAATTCCTACTATAAATTTAGCTTCATACTTGAATACTCAGGTAGATTAACACCACAATTAGTAGAAACCATGGGTTAAAGTAAAAACCTATGTTTTTGACAAAAATGGGAAATTACCAATAAATTTGTTGAGGAATCAAACAAAAACTATATAATATTGATCCTTAGGCCATGGGTGATAGTTTCCTTCATTAATTTATGGAATTCGAGCACGTGGGCCCGGAGGTGTATTTTAGGATTTTCCCAATTTAGGTTGAAATGATTATTTAAGTAGGATAATTAAGGACTTTGGAGTATAGATTGATTTGTTTTATGCAATATTTGACTAGTTTCGAGTCCTTGGGCGACAAATTTGGAGTTTCGGGCGCATTCTTGACCCGGGAAGTGGACTTGACGCGAGGTAAGTCTCCTTTCTAACCTTGTAAGACGGAATTTTCCCCATAGGTGAATTAAATGATTATGTGTTGTTGTTGTGGGGAACTACGTACGTGCGAGGTGACGAGAGCCCGTGCGTAGTGAGTATTATTGTTATGTCCGGGTAGTTAGGCCCATACCATGTGAATTCCATTAACTTGAGTTATATGCTTTCTAACTTCATTGTATGAAACTTTGTTTTTAAGAGAACCGAGAATTCGATGTTTTAAAAGAATTGTTATTTGAAAAGGATTGAAAGAAAGATGTTGTGTTTGCATGCTACCGCTTCGCAATTTATATCCCGCGAGCGGAGTGATTCTTTCTCCCTACTCTCATAGGAGCGGGTCGTAAGCCACGACAGGTTGATAGATGCATCTATGGTTCGCATCGTTCGACTCTTCGACACTGCATAATTATCATTATTATGTTGGCTGTCCCGACCCCAAATCCTAAGCCAGCCGTAATGGCGCCTATCATGGAACTAGGATAACCAACCATTTCAGATTATCAATATATATCCCATAATTTCACCAAAATTTAGCAGATTTTAAAAATATCAGAAAGAGATAAACAAATACACACTTCTCCAAAACCTGGAGTCAACTGTCATGAGCATCTAAGACTGAATATACAATGTACAACAGTGACTTGCTACAACAAAGTCTGAGGTACAAAAGACCAACCGAAAATATGATTTGAGAGGAGGAAAAGAGGTGTGCTGGGGACGTTGAGCAGCTACCTCAATCCTCGAACAACTCTAAGCTCGTCCGAAAATCAACTAGTGGGATGGTCCGGTACCTGGATCTGCACACAGAAGTGCAGGGAGTAACGTGAGTATGCCAACTCAGTAAGTAATCAATGTGACTAAAAACTTGAGTGTAGTGACGAGCCATTTAAATCATATAAATCCATATAATGAATAACAATGGAAATGAGAAAATCAAGTCAGAAATCTACAATTTCGAATATTTCATAAAACTGCGGTTTTCATTTAAAAATCTCGTTTGAAAACTTTTATCCAACATTTATTATCAGAGGCTCAGTGTAAAGAAGAGTGGAAAGAGAATTTTCATAGAATATAAGTCCCTCGAGCACAGTATCACTCACAATAAAGCCTCTCCGGCAAGCCTCTCAGTCGCTCGTGACTCCACTATCAGTATCTCATGCTCTCACTTAACACTCGTACTCAGTAAGTACCATGGACACACATAACTGCTGCGGCGGGCAGCCCGTTCCACTACATTTATACATACATATATATATTTATACTGCTGCGGCGTGCAGCCCGATCCATATAATTGTTGACTGCACTCACTAGGGGTGTACAGTCTCCTGGAGGGGATCCTTCAGCCCAAGCGCTATATCTGCTGCGGCGTGCAACCCGATCCAATATGTATACTGCTGCAGCGTGTAGCCCTATCCATATATATGACATATATTGCTGCGGCGTGCAGCCCGATCCATATATATATATATAT
>ML381434.1:51512-113348 GCA_005239525.1 Nicotiana knightiana
CCATATATATAACATATACTGCTGCGGCATGCACCCAGATTCATATATATATATAATATCTATTGCTGCGGCGTGCAACACGACCCACATATAGTATATAACACATATATTGCTGCGGCGTGCAGCCCATCTCATAACTATCCTCACATACCCGACGCTCGGCCTAACACATATATACTGCTGCGGCGTACAACACGATCCATAGCTATCCTCATATACTCGGCTCTCGGCCTGACTCAGTCACCCTCACAAGCCACTTGGGCAATTTATCTCAACTCACGGGGCTCAGCCCGAAATACTTTTCAGAGTTTTCAAAGCAGTGTGATAATAGTGAAAATAACAACAACTATAAAACATGACCGAGTTTGCAATTTACTAACATGATAGTGGTAGAATAGTGTAAAAACACTCCCTGAGGGTCTAAACAGGTCGACACAAGGCCCCAATCATGGAAAATACCCCTAAGGGTATACACAGGTCGGCACAAGGCCCCAATCATTGCTCACAACCCATATACAAGTATAAATTTCTAAAATACAGGATATCATAAGGTTTCAAATCGACTACGCGGCTTAATAGTCGCTACGGTACGGACCAAGTCCCAATCCCTATCGGTGCACGCCCCCACGCTTGTCACCTAGCATGTGCTTCACCTCATTTATCAACACAATAACAGATAACGGGGTGTCATACCCTCAGGTTTAGAGTTACAATCGTTACTTACCTTAAAACAGCCCAAAAGCTACTCCGCGGTGCGCTTTCTCCTCGAATCGGCTCCCAAAAGCTCCGAATCTAACCAAAATCAGATTAACATCATCAATACACTCTAACACAACAAAACCCAATCGAAAGATATAAATTTCTAACACAATTCTCGAAATTCGGCCAAACCCGAGCCCCCGGCCCACGTCTCAGAATTTGATAAAATTTACATGACTAGAATCCTCATCCTCCCACGATTCTATACATACCAAAAACTCCACAATCAGACCAGAATTTCCCACTCAAATCACCAAAAGAATTTCCAATCTTCCTTCCCATTTTCCCCAACTTTTTCCACTTTAATTCTTCAAATTACAAGCCTAATCCGAAACAAGATAGCATCGAAATGAGTTATATAGTCCGGGAACTTACCTCCACTGAAGACCCTCGAAGACCTTCTTCAATTTTCTCTCAAATAAGCTCCACCCGCATGCAACAATGGAAGAATAACTAAAATTTCGCGGAGGCATTCTTTTATACTGTTCTGCTCAGTTAATCCGCACCTGCGGACCTTTCCTTGCTCCTGCGAACCCGCACCTGCAGTCCCAGGTGCACACCTACGAAAACCAACTAACAGTCCAATTCTCGAACCTGCGGTCCATTTTCCATGCCTGCGGCTTCTCAGTTGCGGCCAACTCTTCGCACCTGCGGACTCTTCCTACCTAGCCTCTTTTCGCACATGCGCCTGGACCTTCGCACCTGCTGCGTTGCACTTGCAGCTGCACATCCGCAGGTGCGGCCACACCAGCAATTATTTCCTGCAAATTTCCCAAGTTCAAACCTCCGCCGACCATCCAAAATCAATCCCGAGCCCCTCAGGACCTGAACCAAACATACCAACACACCCCATAACATCATTCAAACTTAGTCGAGCCTTCGAAACACCAAAACAACACAAAAGCACCGAAATTACATCAAATTCAAGCCTATGAACTTTGAAACTTCTAAATTTCGCCAATGATACCGAAACCAACCTGATGTGTTAGACTTCAATACCATACAAGAAGATAGTCTACTTTGTGTGGTACCCAATTTTCGAGTGCTGTCTCAGTAAAAGAACCTGGTTCTTCTTGGTGTTCCAACTACTACTGTTGCGGAATAATAAAAAGCAGTAAATTAAAAACACAGAGATTTTTACGTGAAAAACACCTGGCTCAAAAGGTGAAAAAACCAGGACCTACTCCTCCATAGGATTTGCTCAACTCTTCACTAAAATCTCTGAGCCAAACAGACTTACAAAATAAACTCTTTTGTAATCCTAGGACTAACTCTAATCCCTTTGTAGTAACTATCCCCTAGCTAATTTCTACACACCTCAAGTTAAATCTAACTTGAACAATACGTACCTATTACAAATGCTTCTATGAAAGCTGAAAGATACAATATGAAAAACTCCTACTACAATCAACTAGACTCAATAAACAATTAGATGGAACTGGTTCTTCTAGTTGAATTTTAGCCTTTGCATCGCAAAATGATTCTGCTAGCAAAAATAACTTTGGGAATTTTGCTTACAGACTTTGATTCACTTCATCTTTGTGCGTCTTGAATTCCAGCAGAAATACATTAGGTATTTATAGATTCAGTCATTGAGCTTGTCTTCCAATTCTAGTTCAACTCTACCGGGGTGAACCAATTCGAATCAAACTCAACTTCCTTTCTTTTGTTACTTTCCTTGCCGAATTCGTCTTCAATTAATCAGATCAGTTTGCAACCTTTTCGCATTAGGAGACAATCTCTTGGTTCATTGATATTTCATATTCAAAACATCTCCTCAGAATATACGGTTCATGTGCCAGCTAGTTAGTTCAAGATATGTGCTTTGATGGACCTAGTTCAACTGGTCAGCCTTTTGTCAATCTTCAAAACTATGCAGTGACATGGGTCAAAAAATTCCCCCTTTTTGATGATGACAAACTCTGTGCTTAATCCTGTATACACTTCAATGAACTTTGTATGGTTTTAAGCATTAATCATAGAGAATCCAGGTTCATTAGGTTATAAATATCACTTTAACCTTTAAGAATATTTTTGAAAAGTTCGCACAAACTGACTTCCCATTTTTGGCATCATCGAAAAGTTTGCAAAATGGTAACTTACCAGTTTTATTAATTATTACTCATGGCCATTGAGGCAACTGCAGGTGCAAAGCATGATTAATCAACACTTGAAACCAATAAATGTTAGCTAACTCAGAAATTGAGACAAGTCAATAACTAAAAACAAAATTCATTGATAAGTAACGATAATCAACCACCACACAGAAAAACAAAAACAACTAACCATGAGCAAAAATAAAATAAAAAGAACTGAAACTGATAACCGGTCTTAAGATGGGTTAAGGAAGCTCTGAGAAGCCTAAGGTGCAGTGGAGGTTGTGGACTTAGATTGTAGGAGCGACTACATCTGTTGAAGAACACCTTCGTTCTTTTCTTTCTCCTTTGCTAATTCAGCTCTAAGAGCATCCCACTCTTCTTCAACCTCAATCACACGAGACTTCAAGCGAAGGATCTCCATATCCTTAATCTCGTTTTATTGCACCAAAGTTCTAACTTTGCTGTTAACTGGTTGCTTCCTAGATGAACCAGGTTCATCCATAGGAACATTAACATTGTAGTCACACGTAAGGAAAGTTTCCTTCCCAAAGTAATCTTTGGCCGTAGCCATTTCAGCCTTCTTTACTGGAACCCCAAAATGTGCAAGCACTGCTGTCAGCATGAAGCCATAAGGAATTGTGTATGCCTTGGTTCCGTTCACTACTCTGTCAAGGATTTGGATGATAAAAGTTGGCCAACTAATTTGCTTTCCCATGTACAAGCATTCCATCAAAGTACAATCCATATAATTTGCCATGTGCCTTCTTTCTTGTCTAGGCAGTAGGAACTTAATGACAAACTCAAAGAGTATCTTGTGTTCGGGCTTCATCTCACTCTTGTAAACCAGCCTGGGTTCAATATCCTTCTCAAATATAACTAAAGAACCCAATGATGTCGATTGCTGAGGCCATCCCATCTAGACAAGGCCATCTCTGCCCTGTATAGTCCTCATAGCCCTCAGCTGGTATGTTAAGAATAACACCCAGTTCTTTGACATCAAAGGAAACCTCAATTCCTTTGACCATAGACGTGACCCTGCCTTCCTTGACACTTGCATTCCCCATAAACTCTATCAACTCAGCTCTTGCCAGCCTGCCTTCCATGCGAAGGACCAGGTCCTTCCAGCCTTGTACCTCCAGAGTTTCCATTAGATACTGCATACCAGGATCCTCTAAAACCTTCACCAGCTTACCCTTTAAAATTGTTCTTTTTCCAAACATGGTAACTCTATCAGTCACCACTCCAATTTCCTTCTCCTCTTCTCCACTCCGATCTGCATCATCATCATAAAAAACTTTCACACTCTTTGGCTTGGCCCTGGTCTTCTTAACAGGTTTTGTTGGTATGACAGACATCCTAGTTGACTTCTTTGCCTTAGCCTTTGAGGGTTTTGGTGTCTCAGCCACACCTGGAGCAGGTTGCTCCTCCTGTTGGACCAGGTCCAACCCAGTTTCTTCAATTTCAATAGCCTCAACAGGATCTCCAACTTTTCCTTTTTCCTTTTGCTGCCCTCTTCTTCTTGCTCTCCTTCAGAGCCTTTTCTAAGTTTTCTTCTTCTTCTCTCACAGTGCTACGAGTAGCTCTAACTTTTGGAGCAGAAACATTAGCAACTTCAGAAATTTTCCTTTTCTTTGAAGGAACTGGGTGAGTTGCCTTCTTGGGTTTCTGACTCCTTCTTCTCTTGGGGTTATAAGACTCCCCCAGTTTTCTCAACCTTTCCGCCAATGTTTCTTCCCCCGATGAACCAGGTTCATCTGTAGCTTTCTTCAGACTTGCAAGACCTGCTGCAGCTTCCTCTACTATGCTCCCCCTAAATCGGTGACTTCTTCTCCCGTAGTTTCAGGAATGGGGCCACAAATAACCAGCGTGGCACCATCCTCCCTAGACCCCCTCACATCTTCTTCTCTCTCTCTCTCAAAAGTTTTTTCTTTTCTCCCACCCTTCTTTCTTCCAAGTATTTCGACATCAACAACAGACCTTACCAACACGAATCTTTTATTAGCAGAAATACGTTCAGAATCGATTTCAAGATTACCATTTTCAGAACTGGTTGAACCAGGTGCTTCTTCCTCATTAGCTGATTTGAAGGACTCATTGGATGAATATGACTTAGTACCTTTGTCTGCTTTAATAAGGTCCTCCAAGAATTTTTCTCTAGCCTTAGAAGCAACAGATTTCCAGGCAAGAACTTTAACACGACGATTCTTGGAGGCAGGAGTAGGGTTTGGAGTGGGTTTAAGAACGGGTGTATTTTCAGGGGATGATGGAATATCTGGTGATTCGAATCTGTAAACAGATGGAGAATTGGAGGCAGATTCAGAATTTCCTCCATCGTGATCACGATTAGGTGAGGAATTAGATGAGGAGGCTGGTGGAGGTGAAGACATTTTTTTATTGAGAGGAAAGAACGAGTTTTGCAAGTTTTGGGTAGTGCAATATGAGTTAAACTTGGTTTGAAGGAAGCTTTATGAAGAGAGGAGTAATGATTACCTTTTATAACATATGGCCATTAATTTACAATGGATAAAAACTTATTCAAGTGGAAGTCTAATGGTTGTAGGAGTGTCATTGATTTGACGGTTAAGAGTTCCCTATTTCTAGGCTAATTGAGTGTTGATGTGATTCCTTGGAACGGGTTCATTTATGGATTAGTACAAAGACTTAGGAATGAACCAATTATAGATAGAATCCTGCTCATGTATGACTGTAATTGAATTACTATATGGAGAAGAGTACGTACCTTGTCAGTCAGATGAATTAGCATAGATGAACAAGGTTTTTCTTGTTTGAAATCTTTAAATTGCCTTAATTTACAAAGATAAATAAACATTATTAGTATCCAGGGAATCATATTAATACATGGCACAAGAGTATGGAAATAAAGACATGATGCTGAGCAATTATTAATCTGATTAAGTACCTAATTAAAATTTTCTAGCCAAAAATTCATTTAAATTTTTTTTCTCTTTTTAATCAGGTGATCTTAATCATCCCTAATTCCAGCATGTTTCTCTCAAAATGCTCCCTACTAAGTGCTTTAGTGAATATATCAACAATTTGATGATCAGTAGCACAAAATTCGATTGAGATCATTCATTTTTCATAGTTATCCCTTAAGAAATGATGTCTAACATCTATGTGCTTAGTCCTTTTGTGCTGAACCGGGTCTTTGTCTGACTAATAGCACCAGTGTTATCACAAAATATAGGAATGCATCCCACATCAATACCAAAGTCCATGAGTTTTTGTTTGATCCATAATAACTGGGCACAACATGAGGCTGCAACCACATATTCAGCCTTAGCAGTAGACAAAGCTACTGAATTTCGTTTCTTGGTTGCCCAAGACACAAGGCATGAACCCAAAAAGTGAGCCATACCTGAAGTACTTTTCCTGTCAACCAGGAATCCTGCATAATCAGCATCAACATATCCTACAAGGTTGAAATTACTACCTTTAGGATACCAAAGGCACAAATCAGTGGTGCCTTTCAAACATCTCAAAATTCTCTTTACTGCAGTGAGGTGGGACTCCTTTGGATTTGCCAGAAACCTAGCACACAATCCCACGCTGAACACAATATCAGGTCTGCTGACAGTGAGATACAATAGAGACCCAATCATCCCTCTATAAAGATTCTGATCAACAGATGAACCAGGTTCATCCACATCCAATTTTGTAGCTGTGATTATGGGAGTGTCTATTTCTTTTGAGTCTTCCATTTTAAACTTCTTGAACAATTCTTTCACATACTTTTGTTGGTGGATCATTGTTCCATTTTGATTTTGCTTAATTTGCAAGCCTAAGAAAAAGTTTAGATCACCTATCATACTCATCTCAAACTCACTTCCCATTAGCATAGCAAATTCCTTGCTCAATTTTTCAGAAGTCACCCCAAATATGATATCATCCACATATATTTGCACAACCAGGAGATCCTTACCCTTTTCCCTTAAGAAGAAGGTACTATCAATTTTGCCTCGTTTGTACCCATGTTCTAGCAGGAATTTTGATAATCGTTCGTACCAAGCCCTTGGTTCCTGTTTGAGACCATATAGAGCCTTGTTGAGTTTGTATACGTGGTCAGGTGACTCCTTGCTTTCAAAACCTGGAGGCTGCTTGACATCTTCCTTTAGATAGCTATTTAGAAAGGCACTCTTAACATCCATCTGATGAAGAGTGAATTCCATGTGTGCAACAAATGCTATAAGAAGTCTGATTGCCTCTAGTCTTGCCACATGGGCAAATGTCTCATCATAGTCAGTTACTTCTTCTTGACTATATCCTTGAACAACCAATCTTGCCTTATTCCTTGTAACAGTTCCATCCTCATCGAGCTTGTTCCTGAATACCCACTTGGTGCCAATTACAGATCTATCCAATGGTCTGGGTACCAAGTTCCATACTTGACTTCTTTCAAAATGATTCAGCCCTTTTTGCATGGACTTTACCCAATCAGCATCTTGTAGGACTTCCCCAATCTTCTTTGGTTCGATCATGGATAGAAAGGATCAAATGCACACTGATTTTTCAAGGATGATCTTGTCTTGATTCCAGATGCCAAATATGTTATAATGTTCTCAAGAGAGTGAGAACTCTGATATCTATGTGGCTTAAGTACCAGTTGTTCATTCCTAGATGATTCTATGATGTCTCGTTGTTGTAGAGCAGGATCAAAGCCAGGCTGCATATGTTGAGTTTCCACTATCATGAAGTTTAGGGTAGTTGAACCTGGTCCATCACCTGTTCCACCTTTCATGCTTGCTTAAGTGTGATCACTGCTTCTTACCAGTCCAAGCTGCTCATCTTCAGGTTCCTGTCTCTCAGCAAGAATGTTAGTTTCATCAAAGACAACATGTATACTTTCTTCTACACACATAGTTCTTTTATTATACACTTTATAAGCTTTACTATGTGATGAATATCTCAAGAATACTCCCTCATCACTTCTGGGGTCAAATTTTCCTAGGGAATCTTTTGCCATTATGTGTACAAAACACTTGCATCCAAAATCCCTAAAGTGGGATATGTTGGGCTTTCTCCCTTTAAGTAATTCATAGGGATTTTTCTCTACCAGAGGTATAGTCATGCATCTATTGATTATGTAACAAACAATATTTATTACTTCAGCCCAGAAGCTGTGAGGTAGCTTTCTAGATAGGAGCATGGTTCTTGCCATGTCTTCAAGATTTCTTTTTTTCCTTTTAACAACCCCATTTTGTTATGGGGTTCTAGGAGAAGAAAAGTTATGATTAATACCATGTTCATCACAGAACTCAGCAAACTTAGGATTCTCAAATTCAGTACCATGGTCAGATCTTATTGATGCCAGCTGATGTCCCAATTGATTTTGAGTTTTCTTGACAAATGAGGTGAACATATCAAATGCTTCATCCTTAGATGCCAGGAATAAGGTCCAGGTGAACCTTGAAAAATCATCAACTAGCACCATCACATATCTCTTGCCACCTCTACTCAAAGTTCTCATAGGACCACATAGATCCATATGAACCAATTCCAACGTCCTGGTACTGACCATTTTCTTACTTTTGAAAGAGGACTTTACCTGCTTCCCCCTGGAACATGCCTCACAAACTTTGTCTTCCTTGAACTTAATGTTAGGAAGTCCTACCACTAAGTTATTAGACTAGTTTGTTAAGCTGAGTTAGACTTGCATGACCAAGTCGTTTGTGCCACAGGAGGGGATCACTGTCCAACACGCTTAGACAAGTGAGTTCATTTTCAGACAGTGTGGACAAGTCTATGACATATATGTTATTCATTATTTTTTCCTGCAAAACAATCTTGTCAGTAAGCAGGTTAATCACAAAACATTTTGTGGAAGTAAAAGCAACCAGGTTACCTCTGTCACATAGTTGTGATACACTGATCAGACTATATTTCAAGCCATCTATTAGATACACGTGTTCAATAGATCATGTATCATCCTTACCTACCTTATCAACCCCAATGATTTCACCTTTCTTTCTGTTTCTAAAGGAGACATTTCTTCCTTTGAGACTTTCAAGTGAAAGGAACTGTTACATGTTCCCAATCATGTGCTTTGAGCAGCCACTATCCAAGTACCAAATCTGGCTGCCTCCTCTCACTTGAACCTACAAAAGAAATCAAAGGCTAGTATTAAAAACCCAAACTAGTTTGGGTCCTTTTCTATGAGAGAATGGATGAATCAAATTTTTCCTGGCCCAATTTGGCAGCCAGTTTTTTTCTTTTACAAATCTCTCATTTTTTTGACTGGCCTATTCTTTTGCAGTACACTCATATTTGTAGTGCCCGGTCTTACCACAATGGGTGCAGATTTTATTCTCAGGAAGAGTGAGATCCTTTTTTTTGGGATCCCACTTGGGCAATTGACTTCCAAAACCAATCCCTCTCCTGTTGCTACTATGATTCTCTTGAAGCCATATCAGGGGGTCAGAGGATTTATTCCATTTATAGGTTCGATCTAATTCATGTTTGACTTTGCCAAGTTGTTCATTAAGAGTCTTTATTTGTTCATCCTTGGAATACATCTTATCTTTTAATTTTCCTATGTTTTCTTCTAACATGATATGAGAATGATCAACAACCTTTTTACTTGATCCTAGCTTTAGCTTTAAGTTTTCAGATTTTAGTTCTAGAATCTCAGTTTCAAGAGGATGAACCTGGTTCAACAAGTCAGTGTTTTTCTTTTCAGATTCACTGACTCTGATTTCCAGGTTTATGCATTTTTCTTTTAGCATTGCACATTCTTTAGATAGTTGATCATTCTCTTTGGTTGTTTGCTCAAAATCATCTATGAAATCAAGTAGCAACTTTACTTTATTTTTAGGATGAGAGATACTTACCTCTGGTTCTTCATGTGATTCCTTGTCAGATTCTCCAATTGCCATGAGCGCCTGATCTTCAGTCTCCCCATCTTCTGATTCTTCATATGAACTTTCCCCCCCAAGCAGCAACCATAACCTTTGTTGTGTTTGTCTTGGGTTGAACCTGTTCCTTCTTTCATATCTTTTCTTTTTCCACTCTACTTCCTACTGAGGACAGTTTTTAATGAGATGGTCAGTCTTACCACATTTATAGCATCCCTCATTGGTTGGTCTTTCTGGAGCCTTTGCTTTGTTGTAGTTTCCTCCTCTAGAGATGCCTTTCTTCCTCATGAGAAAGTTTCTGAATTCTTTGGTGATCATGGCCATCTCATCATCTTCCAGATCTGCTCCCTCAGTGATTCTTAGGGCTAGACTCCTCTCCTTCTTTGGACCATCCATCTTCATTGCCTGCTTTCTTAGTTCATAGGCAGTGAGGTTTCCGATTAGCTCATCCAATCTGAGGGTTGCCATATTTTTAGATTCCTGGATAGCAGTGATTTTGCTTTCCCAAGAAATAGGCAAGACCCTTGTTAGGATCTTCTCAACCTTGTCCTCTTCAAGAATGATTCTTCCAAGAGACTTCAGTTCATTAGTCAAGGTTGTGAACCTTGTGTACATCTCTTGAATAGTCTCTCCTTCTTTCATAGTGAAGTTTTCATACTGAGAGTATAGTAGAGTACCTCTTGACCTTTTTACCTGAGGTGTTCCTTCATGGGCTACTTGCAAGGTGTCCCAAATCTCTTTGGCAGTGGTGCAACTTTGGATTCTGCTGTACTCGTCTGGACCTAGTCCACATACTAGCCACTTTTTGGCCTTTGCATTCTTCTCCCATTTCTTTAGATCCTCAGCAGTGCAATCAGCTCTTGTCTTTGGTATATCTATACCTTCAGCAGTCTTCATCATGGTGGCTAGAGGACCATCAGTGACTATGTCCCAGAGTTCATAGTCTTCTCCAATTAGGTGATCCTTCATCCTATTTTTCCACCATGAGTAGTACTGGCCATTGAAGAGTGNCGATCTTCAACAGTGCAATCAACTCTTGTCTTTGGTATATCTATACCTTCAGCAGTCTTCATCATGGTGGCTAGAGGACCATCAGTGACTATGTCCCAAAGTTCATATTCATCTCCAATTAGGTGATCCTTCATCCTATTTTTCCACCATGAGTAGTACTGGCCATTGAAGAGTAGTGGCCTTGCAGTTGATTGAACTTCCCAATTTCTAGGTCGTGCACTCATCTTGATATTCTCCAAGGTGTTAGACTTTCAAGGATAACCTTCTCTGATACCAATTGATGTTTTAGATTTCATTACCACACAAGAAGATATGTTACTTTGTGTGGTACCCAATTTTCGAGTGCTGTCTCAGTAGAAGAACCTGGTTCTTCTTGGTGTTCCAACTACTATTGTTGCGGAATAATGAAAAACAGTAAAGTAAAAACACAGATATTTTTAAGTGGAAAACACCTGGCTCAAAAGGTGAAAAAAACCACGACCTACTCCTCAGTAGGATTTGATCAACTCTTCACTAAAAACTCTGAGCCAAACAGACTTACAAAATAAACTTTTTTGTAATCCTAGGACTAACTCTAATTCCTTTGTAGTAACTAGCCCCTAGCTAATTTCTACACACCTCAAGTTAACTCTAACTTGAACAATACGTACCTATTACAAATGCTTCTATGAAAGGTGAAAGATACAATATGAAAAACTCCTACTACAATCAACTAGACTCAATCAACAATCAGATGAAACTGGTTCTTCTAGTTGAATTGTAACCTTTGCATCGCACAATGATTCTGCCAGCAAAAATAACTCTGGGAAGTTTGCTTACAGACTTTGATTCACTTCAACTTTGTACGTCTTGAATTCCAGCCAAAATACATCAAGTATTTATAGAGTCATTCGTTGAGCTTGTCTTCCAATTCCAGTTCAACTCTACCTGGGTGAACCAATTCGAATCAAACTCAACTTCCTTTCTTTTGTTACTTTACTTGCTGAATTCATCTTCAATTAATCAGATCATTTTGAAACCTTTTCGCATTAGGAGAGAATATCTTGGTTCATTGATAGTTCATATTCAAAACGTCTCCTAAGAATATACGGTTCATGTGCCAACTAGTTAGTTCAAGATATGTGCTCTGATGGACCTGGTTCAACTGGTCAGCCTTTTGTCAATCTTCAAAACTATGCAGTGACATGGGTCAACACAACCAAAACACATCCAAAATGACATTACGAACATGCTCCAACTCTCGGAATTCCATTCCGACCCCGATAGCCTATTTTCCATTGCCGACGGAAAATCGCCAAAAACTAACTTTCGCCAATTCAAGCCTAATTCTACACCGGACATCAAAACTTCATTCCGAACACACTCCTAAGTCCCAAATCACCTAACAAGCTATCCAAACCATAAAATCCGCATTCCGGGGTTGTTTACCAATAAGTCAACTCTCTTTGACTTTTCAACTATAAGCCTACTTCAAAAGGCTAAGTGCCTTTGTTCTCACCACAACCACCCCGAACTCAAACCATTTGATCCAACACAACATAAACAGGCTAAGCAATGTATGATAAAGAAGGAATGGGGAAAACGGGGCTAATCACACGAAACGACCGGTCGGGTCGTTACATCCTCCCTCTCTTAAACAAACGTTCGTCCTCGAACGGGTCTAGAAACATACCTGGAGTCTCGAATAAGTGAGGATGTCTGTCCCGCATCTCTCGCTCGGTCTCCCAGGTGGCATCCTTCACCGGTTTTCCTCTCCACTTAACCTTCACTGAAGCTATGTCGTTATACCTCAGCTTTCTGACCTGACGACCCAAAATAGCCACTGGCTCTACCTCATATGACATATCTCCCTCGAGCTGAACCGTGATGAAGTCCAAAACATGAGACAGGTCACCAACATACTTCCGGAGCATCGAAACATGGAACACCAGATGAATACTCGATAAGCTGGGAGGCAAGGAAAGTCTATAAGCCACCTCCCCAACCCTCTTAAGCACCTCAAAAGGCCCAATAAACTAGGAAATCAACTTTCCCCTCTTCCCGAATCTCATAACACCCTTCATGGGTGACACCATCGGCAGTACCTTCTCTCCAACCATGAAAGACACATCCCGGACCTTCCGGTCCGCATAAATCTTCTGCCTAGATTGTGCCATGCGAAGCCGGTCCTGAATCAACTACACCTTACCCAACGCATCCTTAACCAAGTCGGTGCCCAATAGCCTAGCCTCGCCCCGCTCAAACCAACCAACCAGAGATCTGCACCTCCTACCATATAAAGCCTCATACGGAGCCATCTGGATACTCGACTGATAACTATTATTATATGCAAACTCCGCGAGTAGCAGAAACTGGTCCCATGAACCCCCAAAATCAATGACACATGCACGCAACATATCCTCCAAAATCTGAATAGTATGCTCCGACTGCCCGTCAGTCTGAGGATGAAATGTTGTGCTTAACATGACCTGAGTACCCAACTCTCTCTGTACGGCAAAAATAAAATGTGAACTGAGTACCTCTGTCAGAAATGATAGAAACTAGAACCCCATGCAATCGGACAATCTCCCTGATATAAATCTCAGCTAACCTCTCCGAAGAATAAGTAGTACCAACAGGAATGAAGTGCGCGGACTTGGTCAGCCGATCCACAATAACCCATATAGCATCAAACCTCCTCGAAGTCCGTGGAATTCCAACTATGAAGTCCATGGTGATTCACTCCCACTTCCACTCCGGAATATCAAATCTCTGAAGGAATCCACCTGGCCTTGGGTGCTCATACTTGACCTGCTGACAGCTGAGACACTGAGCCACAAACTCAACAATATCTCTCTTCATCCGCCTCCACCAATAATGCTGTCTCAGATCCTAATACATCTTTAAGACACCCGGATGGATGGAATACTGCGAACTATGGGCCTCAGCTAGAATAAAATCTCGAAGCCCATCCACATTGGGCACGCAAATCCAGCCCTGCATCCTTATGACCCCATCATCAACCATAACCAAATTCCTGGCATCACTGCGATGGACCCTGTCATGAAGAAAAAGAAGATGTGGATCATCAACTGGCATGCTCTGATCATAAAGAGAAGACCTGGAGGCTACACAAGACAATACCCATGGAGGATCTGATAGATCCAATCTCAGCAACTGACCTGCTAAAGCCTGAACATCAAGTGCTAAAGGTCGCTCTGCTACTGGAAGGTAGGCTAAACTCCCCTAACTCTCCGCTCTGCGACTTAGGGCATCGACCACTACATTGGCCTTCCCTGGATGATATAAGATAATGAAGTCATAATCCTTGAGAAGCTCCAACCACCTCCTCTAATGCAAATTCAGATCCTTCTACTTAAGCAGATGCTGCAAACTACGGTGATCGGTGAAAATCTCACAATGAACTCCATAGAAATAATGATGCCAAATCTTCAAGGCGTGAAAAATAGCTGCTAGCTCAAGATCGTGCAATGGATAATTCTTCTCGTGCACATCAACTGTCTGGACGCGTAGGCAATCACCCTACCGTCCTGCATCAAAACTGCTCCAAGGACAACTCTCGAGGCATCACAATAAACTGTATAAGAACCTAAACCCATAGGAAAAATCAATACTGGAGTTGTAGTCAAAGCTAACTTGAGCTTCTGAAATCTCCCCTCACACTCCTCAGTCCACCTGAACTGAGCACCCTTCTGGGTCAGTCGGTCATAGGTGTAAAAATAGATGAAAATCCCTCTACGAAATGACGGTAGTACCCTGCCAAACCAAGGAAACTGCAAATCTCAGTATCTGATGATGGTCTAGGCAAACTCTACACCGCCTATACGTTCTTCGGATCAACCTGAATACCCTCACAAGACACCACGTGCCCCAAGAATGCTACTGGATCAAGCCAGAACTCACACTTCGAAAACTTTGCATACAATCTCTTCTCTCTCAAGGTCTGAAGCGCGACTCTCAAATACTTCTCATGATCTTCCCGAGATCGGGAATACACCAAGATACTATCAATGAACACGATGACGAAAGAATCCAGATAAGGCCGGAATACACTGTGCATCAAGTGCATAAAGGCTGCTGGGGCATTGGTTAGCCCGAATGACATAACCAAAAACTCGTAAAGACCATATCTAGTCCTGAAAGAAATCTTCGGGATGTCTGGCCCCCCAATCATCAACTGATGATAGCCGGAACGCAATTTAATCTTAGAAAATACTCTGGCACCCTACAACTGATCAAACAAGTCATCTGTACGAGGCAAGGGATACCGGTTCTTCACCGTAACTCTGTTCAACTGTCGATAATCAATACACATACGCATATAACATTTTTCTTCTTTACAAACAACACCAGTGCACCCCAAGGTGACACACTAGGCCGAATGAACCCCTTATCTAGGAGTTCCTGAAGATGCTCCTCTAATTCTTTTAATTCCACTGGTGCCATGCGCTAAGGTGGAATGGAAATAGGCTGAGTACCTGACACCATGTCAATACCAAAATCAATGTCCCTGTCAGGCCGCATGCCTGGAAGGTCTCCACTCAACCCTCGGACATCCGGGCATAACTAAGATCACGGTCTAGCGTGACAATCAAGGTGACATGACACGGAGATAACCAGTCCATGACCAATATCACATCAAAATCGACCATGCTCAGTAACAATAGGTCCACTCGGGTCTCCAGACCCCCAATAGATATCACACATGACCGATACACACGGTCCACAATAACAGTATCGCCCACAGGAGTCCAGAAAATGGGAATAGTATGAACAAACATAGGAATACAAAGAACCAGGGTCAAATAAATCCAAATCATCTCGGCAACAAACTGAGACAATACCTGCGATCACTGCATCGGAGGCCATAGCATCTGGCCTTGCTGGAAAGGCATACATATGGGCCTGACCTCCACCTGCTCGACCTCCCCCTCTAGGGTGGCCTCTAGCTGACTGACTACCACCCCTGGCTGCCTGGGTGGGTGGTAAAGTAACTGGAGCTGAAGTCAAAGGCTGGCCCCTCAACTGAGATGGACCTATAAGAAGATGAGGACACTGCCTCCTCATATGCCCAAACTCTCCACACTCATAACAGCTCCCTGGAGTTGGAGACTAGGACTGAAATGAGCCTCAACACCAGAATGGCCACTAGGAGAACCATGCATAGAAGAACCCTGGGCTGATGGTGCTCGAGCTGTACTTTGGGTTGGAAGGGCACCGAATGAAGAATGGCCTGGCTGAAAACCGCGGGGACCATGCCCCAAAGATGACTATAGGCTGGGCGGCCTGACCGAGGAGGTCTGAATGAACGGTCCCTACCATGCTGAAACTGCCCCCTGGAAGGAGCACCATTAGAACCACCCGATCTATGAGGCCTCTTGGCCTCCCTCTCTACCCGCTCCTGGCGGTGGACCGAATCAATATCTCGAGCAATATCAACAACCTGCTCGAATGTAGCATCTGATACTCTCTCCCGGGTCATGAAAAAGCGGAGCTGATAAGTAAGGCCATCTATAAACCTCCTAATCCTCTCCCTATCAGTAGAGACCAACTCGGTGGCATGACGAGCCATCTCCGAAAACCACATCTCATACTACATCACTGATAGATCCCCCTGACGCAGCTTCTCAAAATGCCTGCACTGCTCCTCCCGGTGAGACTAAGGTACATACTTCTCCAAGAAGATAGTGGAGAAATGCTGCCAGGTAAGGGGTGCTGAACCAATAGGCCTACACCTCTCAAAAGACTCCCACCAAGTGAAGGTAGCACCAAAGAACTGAAAAGTAGCAAATGAGACCCCAATGATCTCTAAAATCCCAGCGGTACGTAGCATCCTTTGGCACTTATCTAGAAAACCCTGGCATCCTCACCCTCAGCACCACTGAATGTCGGAGGCTTTAGTCTACTAAAACTCTCCATCCTACGTTTCTCATTATATGTCATAGCTGGGACCACGAAGTTCTGAACTGGAGCAACCGGCTGGGCTGGAACTGCCCCCGGTGTCTGCTGGCCCTGAGTAGCCTGCTCACATGTCCGGGAAACTTGAGTCTGACTGCCTCCTATGGCATGAGAAGTAGCAGCAACTTCCTGAGCAAGGGTGGTACACACCATCAAGATCTGGGCCAAGGTCTCCTGAAGACCTGTCATAACAATAGGCACTGCCGGTGCCTGATCCTGTCCTGATGGAGTATCTGTGGCGGGAATCTGATCCTGAACAGTAAGGGGATCAACTGATACTGCCTTGGCTGCCGTATGGGCTGGACCCAACCTCTACCACAGCCTCGACAACGGACTCGATCCCTCGCTGGTCTAGCTGGTGGCTGATCGCCCTGATCGGCCACGCGAGTCCTCACCATCTGTGAGAGAATGAAACAACAGAAGTTTAGATTTCCAGAATCAATCAAATGGCACGATAAAATTCAAGAAAAAATGAGATTGTTCCTAAGGGTTTTGTAGCCTCTCGAAGATAAGTACAGACGTCTCCGTACTGATCCGCAAGACTCTACTAAACCTGCTCGTGACCGTTGAGTCCTATGTAACCTAGGCTCTGATACCAACTTGTCATGACCCCAAATCCTAAGCCGGCTGTGATGATGCCTATCATGGAACTAGGCTAGCCAACCATTTCAGATTATCAATATATATCCCATAATTTCACCAAAATTTAGCAGATTTTAAAAATATCAGAAAGAGATAAATAAATACACACTTCCCCAAAACCTGGAGTCAACTATCATGAGCATCTAAGACTGAAAATACAGTGTACTACAGTGACTTTGTACAACAAAGTCTGAGGTACAAAAGACCAAAAGAAACTATAATCTGAGGGAAGGAAATGAGGTGAGCTGGGGACGCTGAGCAACTACCTCATTCCTCGAACAACTCCAAGCTCGTCCGGAAATCAACTAGTGGGATGGTCCGGTACCTGGATCTGCACACAGAGGTGCAGGGAGTAACGTGAGTACACCAACTCAGTAAGTAACCAATGTAACTAAAAACTTAAGTGTAGTGACGAGCCATTTAAATCATATAAATCCATATAATGAATACAATGGAAATGAGCAAATCAAGTCAAAAATCTGCAATTTCGAATATTTCATAAAACCACGGTTTTCATTAAAAATCTCGTATGAAAACTTTTATCAGTCATTTATTATCAGAGGCTCAGTGTAAAGAAGAGTGGAAACAACATTTTCATAGAATATAAGTAGCTCGGGCACAGTATCACTCACAATAAAGCCTCTCGGGCAAGCCTCTCAGTCGCTCGTGACACCACTATTAGTATCTCATGCTCTCACTTAACACTCGTACTCAGTAAGTACCATGAACACACACAACTGTTGCGGCGGGCAGCCCGCTCCACTACATTTATACATACATACATACATACATACATATATATATATATATATATATATATATATATGTTGTGGCGTGCAGCCCGATCCATATAATAGTTGACTGCGCTCACTAGGGGTGTACAAACTCCTGGAGGGGCTCCTTCAGCCCAAGCACTATATCTGTTGTGCCGTGCAGCCCGATCCAATATGTATACTGCTGCGGCGTGCAACCCGATCCATATATATGCCATATATTGCTGCGGTGTGCATCCCGATCCATTTATGTATAATCTATATTGCTGCGGCATGCAGCTCGACCCACATATAGTATATAACACATATATTGTTGCAGCGTACAGCCCGTCCCATAACTATCCTCACATACCCGGAGCTCAGCCTAACACATATATATTGCTGCGGCGTGCAGCCTGATCCATAGCTATCCTCACATACTCGGCTCTCGACCTGACTCAGTCACCCTTACAAGCCACTTGGGCAATTTATCTCAACTCACGAGGCTCATCCCCAAATACTTTTCAGAGTTTTCAAAGCAGTGTGATAATAGTGAAAATAACAACAAGTAGGAAACATGACTGAGTTTACAATTTACTAACAGGATAGTGATAAAATAGTGTAAAAGTACCCCCTGAGGGTCTAAACAGGTCGGCACAAGGCCCCAATCATGGAAAATACCCCTAAGGGTCTACACAGGTTGACACAAGGCCTCAATCATGGTTCACAACCCATATGCAAGTATAAATTTCTAAAATACAGGATATCATAAGGTTTCAAATCGACTGCGCTGCTTAATAGTTGCTACAGGACGAACCAAGTACCAATCCCTATCGGTACAAGCCCCACGCTCGTCACCTAGCATGTGCGTCACCTCATTTATCAACACAATAACAGATAACGGGGTGTCATTCCCTTAGGCTTAGAGTTACAATCGTTACTTACCTCAAAACAGCCCAAAAGCTACTCAGCATTGTGCTTGCCCCTCGAAACGGCTCCCCAAAGCTCCGAATCTAACCAAAATCAGATTAACATCATCAATACATGCTAACGGAATAAAACCCAATTGAAAGATATAAATTTTTAACACAATTCTCGAAATTCAACTGAACCTATTTGATAAAATTTACATCACTAGAATCCTCATCCTCCCACGATTCTATACATACCAAAAACTCCACAATAGGACCATAATTTCCCACTCAAATCACCAAAAGAATTTCCAATCTTCCTCCCCATTTTTCCCAACTTTTTCCACTTTAATTCTTCAAATTACAAGCCTAATCTGAAACAAAATAGCCTAGAAATGAGTTATATAGTCCGGGAACGTACCTCCACTGAAGACCCTCAAAGACCTTCTTCAATTTGCTCTCAAATAAGCTCCACCCGCATGCAACAATGGAAGAATAACCAAAATTTTGCGGAGGAATTCTTTTATACTGTTCTGCCTAGTTAATCTGCACCTGTGGACCTTTCCTCGCACCTGTGGACCCACACCTGCAGTCTCAGGTGCGCACCTGTGAAAACCCACTAACAGTCCAATTCTCGCACCTACGGTCCCTTTAGCCATGCCAGAGTCGCCTAGGCTAGAGTGGAGAGGTTCCTCAGTTTGTGTAGCCAGCCGGGTTATTTCATTCCTGAAGGCTCGACATATGGTCGAAAAGGGTTGTTTGGCCTACCTCGCTTATGTGCGGGACACCACCGCCGAGTCTCTAACGATTGATTCAGTGCCAGTTGTTCGAGAGTTTGCTGATGTATTTCATTCAGACCTTCCAGGCATGCCTTCGGATCGTGATATTGATTTCTGCATTGACTTAGCTCCAGGCACCCAGCCTATATCTATTCCTCCGTACCGTATGGCTCCGAAAGAGTTGAAGGAGTTGAAGGACCAGTTGGAGGAGTTGTTGGCTAAGGGGTTCATTAGACTGAGTTTATTCGTGAAGAAGAAGGATGGGTCCATGCGGATGTGTATTGATTACCGCTAGTTGAACAAGGTCACCATTAAGAACAAGTATCCTTTGTCGCGCATCGATGATTTGCTTGACCAGTTGCAAGGTGCTAGGGTGTTTTCTAAGATTTATTTGAGATAAGGATATCATCAGTTGAAGATTCGGGCCTCAGATGTTCCGAAGACTGCTTTCCGTATGAGGTATGGCCACTATGAGTTCCTGGTGATGTCCTTTGGCTTAACTAATGCCCCAGCAGCATTCATGGACTTGATGAATAGGGTGTTCAGGCTGTATATTGATTCCTTTGTCATTGTATTCATTGATGACATTTTCATTACTCACGTAGCCTGGGGGAGCACGAACAGCATTTGAGAGTTGTGCTCCAGACCTTGCGAGAACAAAAGCTCTATGCTAAGCTCTTCAAGTGTGAGTTCTGGTTGGATTCTATAGCATTCCTGGGGCATGTATTATCCGGAAAGGGTATCAAGGTTGATCCTCAAAAGATCGAGGCAGTTCAGCATTTGTCGTGCCCTACTTCAGCTACAGAGATCAGGAGCTTTTTGGGCCTGGCAGGCTATATCGCCGATTTGTGGAGGGGTTCTCTTCTATTGCAGCTCCATTGACCAGATTCACTCAGAAGAATGCCCCGTTCCGATGGTCTGACGAGTGTGAGGCGAGCTTTTAGAAGCTCAAGACAACATTAACCTTAGCACTAGTTCTAGTATTTCCTTCCGGTTTTGGGATGTATATAATATATTGCGATGCTTCGCACGTTGGCTTGGGGTGTGTGTTGATGCAGGAAGGGAGAGTTATTGCTTATGCTTTGCGCCAGCTGAAGGTTCATGAGAAAAATTATCCTGTGCACGTTTGGAGTTGGCGGCGATTGTTCATGCTCTTAAGATTTGGAGACACTACTTGTATGGGGTGTCCTGTGAGGTTTATACAGACCACCGCAGCTTGCAGCACTTGTTCAAGCAGAGGGATCTTAATTTGAGGCAGCGCAGATGGCTTGAGTTGTTGAAGGATTATGATATCACCATTCTTTATCATCGGGCAAGGCAAACGTGGTAGCAGATGCCTTGAGCACGAAGGCAGAGAGTATGGGTAGTTTGGCTTACATTGCAGCAGTGGAGAGACCTCTAGCCTTAGACATTAGGTCCTTGGCTAATCGCCTGGTGAGGTTAGACCTTACAGAGCCTCGTCGAGTTCTAGCACATGTGGTTGCGCAGTCTTCATTATTGGGTGAAATTAAGGCTCGATAGTTTGATGATCCATGCTTGCAGAGCTTTTGGAGACCATGGTACAGGGTGGTTCCAAGGAGGTTACTATTGGCGAGGATGGTGTTCTGAGACTTCAGGGCCATTTGTGTGTTACTAGAGGAGGCACACAGTTCTCAATATTCTGTCAATCTTGGTGCTACGAAGATGTATCGTGATTTGAAGCAGCATTACTGGTGGTGGCGGATGAAGAAGGACATTGTGGAGTATGTGGCTAGGTGTCTTAATTGCCAACAGGTCAAGTATGAGCACCAGAGGCCAGGAGGCCTACTTCAGCAGATGCCCATTCCCGAGTGGAAGTGGGAGCGCATCACTATGGACTTCGTGGTTGGGTTACCTTGGACTTAGCGGAAGGTTGACTCGGTTTGGGTCATTGTGGATAGGTTGACCAAATCGGTGAATTTTGTTCCATGGCTACTACATATACTTCTGAGAGATTTGCACAAATCTACATTCGGGAGATAGTCCGGTTGCACGGTGTGCCAGTGTCCATTGTATCAGATCGAGGTCCTCAGTTCACCTCGCACTTCTGGAGAGCATTGCATAGTGAGATGGGTACCCGGATAGATCTCAACACATTATTTCACCCTCAGTCAGAGCGTACAGTTCAGATATTAGAGGACATGCTCAGGGCATGTGTTATTGACTTTGGAGGTTAGTGGGACCAGTTCTTGCCTTTGGCTGAGTTTGCTTACAATAATAGTTATTAGTCCAACATTGAGATGTCACCATTTGAGTCTTTGTATGGTCGGAGATGTCGTTCTCCTATCGGGTGGTTTGATCCTGGCGAGGCTAAGTTATATGGCACAGACCTGGTAAGAGATGCTTTGGAGAAAGTGAAGTTGATTCAGGAGAGGCTCCGCACGGCACAGTCCAGATAGAAGAGTTACGCAGATCAGAAGGCGTGTGATGTATCATTTATGGAGGGAGATAAGGTTCTGTTGAAAGTCTCACCGATGAAGGGTATTATGAGGTTCGGGAAGAAGGGAAAGCTAAGCCCAAGGTTTATAGGTCCCTTCGAGGTGTTGAGGAGAGTTGGGGAGGTTGCTTATGAGCTAGCCTTACCTCCCAATTTGTCAGGAGTTCATCCGGTTTTTCATGTATCCATGCTCCGGAGGTACCACAGCGACTTCTCTCACGTGGTTGATTTCAGCACTATTCAATTAGATGAGAGGTTGGGCTACGAGGAGGAGCCAGTTTCTATTATTGATATACATGATCGCTAGTTGAGGTCCAAGAGAGTTTCTGCCATAAAGGTCCAGTGGAAAGGCCAACCAGTTGAGGAGGCAACCTAGGAGTCCGAGGAGGGCACGCAGAGCAGATATCCACACTTATTCAGCACTTCAGGTATGATTCTAGACCCCTTCGAGGATGAACAATTTGTTTAAGAGGTGGAGAATGTAACGACTCGACCGGTCTTTTTGTGTATCAGGATACCGTTCCCCTAAATGAAACTTCTTGTAGCGGCTTATTATGATTTATGACTTGCGGGGACATGTGGTTTGGGATTCTGAAGTGTTTAGAGTGGTATAGGAATGCTTGGTTCCTTAAGGTTGGCCTTTAAGGCCAAAGTTTGACTTCGGTCAACATTTTTAGTAAACGACCTCGAAATCAAGTTTCAACGGTTCTGGTAGGTTTGTATGATGATTTTGGACTTGGGCGTATGTTCAGAATGGGTTTTGAATGACCCCGGGGCGTTTCGGCGCCCAATATTGAAATTAGAGTTTCCTTAAGTTTGAACTTTGGTTTGGAACGTGTTTTGTGTCATCGAGGTCTGAACGGAATTTCGAGACGAGGAATAGTTCCGCTATGTCATCTATGACTTGCTTGCAAAATTTGGCTTCGTTCTGAGTAGCATAGGTCTGTTCGGCGCGTTGTTAGCGAATTCTTAAACTTTAGGTTCAAAGTTTTATTCAATTTGGTTTTGGGGTCGAATTCTTAGTTTCTTTGTTGTTTTTCACGTTCCGAAAATTCGAGCGAGTCCGTGTCATGAATACAGACTTGTCAGTGCCTTTGGACGGGGTCCCGAGGGGCTCGGGTGAGTTTCGGACCCCTCAGAGTTAAATGCAAAACACCAGAATTTCTGTGTCTGGTTTCCTTCTATGCGTTCGCGGTTGCTCTGCCGCGTACGCATAGATTGATCTGGGTAAGGGTGAAAATTTTCCCTATGCATTCGCATAGGTACTCCGTGTTCGCATAGGGTAGGGCATTGGGCCAGACCAGTTTAGCCCTTACTCAATGCGTTCGCACCCCCCCAGCCGCGTTCGTGAAGGTCTAGCTAAGCTAGCCTCCATGTTCGCGAAGACCTCTCCGCGTTTGCATAGAAGGCCTCATCAGGCCCTGGCCATTTGTTCATCGCGAATGCACTACCCCTAATGCGTTCGCATAGAAAGGGCAGCTGGGCAATGTCTTTTTATAGCGGGATTTAATTCATTTTCCTCATCTTCTTCTTCTTCCTTGGGACGATATTCAGCATTCAAGAGGGGCAAACGACCTAGTCATTGAAGGTAAGTAAATTTTACCCTAATATTAGTTTCATGCATGGATTACAAGCTAAATTAACTACCTAATTAGTGAAAATTAAGGATTTGGGGTAGTAACCTGGGGCTATTGAAAATGTAGAAAATTACCCGTGCATTGGCTATGAATTCATACAAAAATCATATATTAACGATCCTTAGGTTATGGGTGAGGGTTTCCTTCAAGAATTTTTGGAATCCGGGAATGCGGGCCCGGGGTTGGATTTTGGGATTTCTTCAAGAATGGTGAATTTGACTAAATAATAGGAGAATTCCATGATTTGAATATAAATTGATATATTTGAATAACACTTGGCTAGTTTCGAGTCCGTGGGTGTCGAGTTCGGAGTTTCGGGCGCATTCTTGACCCGGGAACTAGGTGCGACGCGAGGTGAGTCTCCTTTCTAACCTTGTAAGAGGGAACTATCCCCTTAGGTGCTTTAAATGACTATGTTATAATGTTTGTGGGGGGCTACGTACGCGCAAAATGATGAGAGTCTGTACGTAGCGACTCTTATTGTTATGTCCAGGTAGTTAGGCCTACACCATGCCTTATGTTTTTCCTTGAAAAGAAAAATATGCTTAGTGAGTTAATGTTACATGCGGCTTGCTTCCCTAAAATCATGGAATTTAAGTAATTTTAAATAATCGTTCACGAAAAGTAATTTATAAAGAATAAATGTGTGGATTGTGTGTGCATGTGACCGCTTCGCAATTTACATTCCGCGAGTGGAGTGTTATTTCCCCCACTCTCATGGGAGCGGGCCGTACACCACGATGTGATTAAAAGACATATTATGGTTCGAGCCGTTCGACCATCGGGAGTGCACATATATGATCATTATGATGGCTCAGGCCGGTTGTCCTTATCTTGTATGTGCATGCTAAATTGTTTATGATTCTTTTATGTATTTGGAATGGTCAAATATATTTTTAAAGGAAATAAAAGAATAATGAAGTAGAAATTGTACGTTTACTTCCAGTATTTATTTGAACTCCTGTTACTTCTAAATGTTTACTGCTTTTATCCTCATATGTCTGTTACTGATATTATATCCTGCTTAATCATTTTGTTGGACCTTAGTGAGTGTCAAGTCGACCTCTCATCACTACTTCTTCGAGGTTAGGCGGGATACTCACTGGGTACATATTTGTTTATGTATTCATGCTACGCTTCTGTACTTAATTGTACAGGTTATGAGGCTGGTGGATCTGGTTATCAGACCGGAGCTCGATTCTGATAATAGTTGGACCTGACTTCACGGTGAGCTGCTTATCCTGACGATCCTCGGCAGCACTATGGAGTTTTCTTTTTCTTATTTCCCGTCTATTTCTTTTAGACAGTGAGACTGTATATTATATCTTTTGTATATTCTGTTAGTATGCCCGTAGGACTTATGACACTTGTTCCTGGCTCACACATAGTGGTTATTTTTGTTTGCGGGTCTGTATATATATTTTGGCTCACCCCTCTTTACGATTACTTTTGGTTAAAAATGGCTTACTATCTTTTTCAATTAATGTTTTGAACTTTAAAACTCGGCACGTGTTGGGATGTTTAATCAAATATGGGAAAAATCCTTAGTAATCTGAGTGTGGGCTTGCCCAATCCCGGTGTTGGGCGTCATCACGACCTGAGTTAGTATTTCGGGTCGTGACATTTCCAAGACTTTATCGAGATGGTGAATCATGTGGGATTTAACTTTCTTTAAATTTATTTTGCCTTTGTGGCATTTTGACATTGGATCCTTTCAAGGATTCTTGATTTCAAAGCATCAGCTATCATTGCTAGTCGAGGTCGACTCGATGCACCTTCCCAGGCTAGGAACTTTTGCGTGCTAGCTTGTATTAAATGAGAACCTTGTAAATAAGTCTTCCCATCCTTTCTTTGTCTTAATTTAGAAGAGAATTAGATCGAAAGGGATTGCAAAAAAACAAATAACGGAATGGACAAATGAATTTAGACAGGAGGTATCCCTTTCGTGGAAAGGAAAGACGGACTTATCTGGAGTGTATGCAGACTTCAATGAACATGACATGGCTCTTGGACTTGATTCCTGATCTGTGCGAACCGTCCAACTCTCAGAAATCCATCAGAGTGTATACCTCAAGATTGAGAAACCTTGCCCAAGACTGTATCCATGTTAGTGACCAATTATCCTCTTTTTCAATCAGTGGTTCCCTTTGCGGGTTTTCACCAGCTAACCTCTCTCATTTATCTTCTCACCATCGCCTTTGCGAGTTTTCACTAACGAGACTCTCTAATTTTCAATTTGTCTGCTTACCATCGCCTCACAGTGCCCGTATGGGTTTTCATCGATAAGACTCTCTCATTTTATTTCTCTAATTTGGTCGTATCAGATCCAAGTAACCGTATCCTCCAATTTTGATCATCTTTGCCGATTGATTGGAAGGACTTGAATAGGATTTGGGTAAACATAATTTGAATTTCTATTACAACTTTGGAATCTTTCAGGCGAAACCAACGCCGAACCATTATATCATCTGCCCCAGTTTCAACTTTTGGGGAAATGTGAATTTATTTTGGTGCGACTGAACCCCAGGGTGAGGCTGCCTACGTATCCTTTCGGAATCAAGTTGAATGTAGTCCAAGGAAACATTGTGTTTTTATTTTAATTGGTTTTGATTGATTTTTTTAGGTCGAATTTTCAGGTTCCAAAGAGTGTAATCAAAGAAGAGTAACCGGCTCAAAGGGTTTACAAAAGGTTGATAGTGTTTGGGTAGCGATAATGAAAGACTTCGTCATCCCAATCGGAGAGTATTAAGACCACAAAAGGGGTTAAACATAATACCTTTTGACCGCATCCGCATTGACAGTTGTTTCAGGATTATTTCATTCAATATCTCCTAGGTACAATGCCCCTTTTGGCAGCAGTTTTCTTATAATGTATGGACCTTTTCGATTTGGAGCGAACTTTCCTTTCACTTCCTCATGATGCGGGAGAATACGTCTTAGAACGAGTTTCCCCACTTCGAAGTTTCTAAGCCGTACTTTCTTTTTGTAAGCACGAGCCATTCTTTGTTGGTACAACTGCCCGTGACAAACCGCTGCCATCCGCTTTTCATCAGTCATAGTTAATTGTACTAGTTGGGTTTTGACCTATTCATCATCCTCGATCTCAACTTCAACAATGATTTGAAGAGAGGGAATTTCGACTTCTGCAGGTATTACGGCTTCAGTACCATAAACCAATAAGTAAGGCATAGCCCCAACTGATGTGTGCACGTTTGTGTGATATCCCATTAATGCAAAAGGCATCTTTTCATGCCATTTCGTAGAACTTTGGATCATTTTCCTGAGTATCTTCTTGATGTTTTTATTTTCCGCTTCAACGATGCCATTGGCTTTGGATCGGTAAGGGGTAGAATTGCGATGCGTAATTTTAAACTATTCGCATACCTCCCTCATCAAATGGCTATTCAAATTTGCAGTACTATCAGTAATGATAGTTTTTGGAATACCAAAACGATAGATAATGTTGGAATGTACAATGTCCACCACTGCTTTCTTGGTGACTGCTTCGACCCATTTTGTGAAGTAATCAATGGCCACCAAGATGAATCTCTGCCCATTTGAGGCTTTTGGCTTGATTGTCCCAATGACATCCAAACCCCAAGCAACAAACGGTCGAAGTGCTGACATAAGATGCAATTCTGAAGGCGGTGCATGAACCAGATCACCGTGTATCTGACAATGATGACACTTCTGGACAAAACTGAAGTAATCCTTTTTCATGGTCATCCAGTAATAACCTGCCCACGTGATTTTCTTTGCAAGGACATATCCGTTCATGTGGGTCCCACATACTCTCGAATGCACTTCGTTCATGATCTTTTCAGCTTCTTTGGCATCTACACATCTTAAAAGATTCAAATTTGGAGTTCTTTTATACAACACCTCTCTGCTTAAGAAGAAATTGCTGGCAAGCCTTCTAATGGTTCTCTTTTGGTCTTCATTGGCCTGCTCAAGGTATTCTTTTGTTTTCAAGAACCTTTTAATATCATGATATCATGGCTGGAAATCAGGTTCTACTTCAACTGTGTTGCAATAACCAAGTCTTTCTCGGATTTTAATCTCCAATGAGTCAATATAGAAGTTGCCCGGATATAGTATCATTGCAGCTAAGGTAGATAGGGCGGCAGCTAACTCATTTTAGAATCGAGGAATATACCTGAATTCAGCGGATTTGAACAGATTGCTGAGATCTTCCACATGTTGTTTTTATAGGATAAGCTTGATATCTCGAGTTTCCCATTTGCCTTGGGCTTGCCGAATGATCAAATCAAAATCTCCCATGATTAATAGTTCTTCCACATCCATATGAATTTCCATGTTCATGCCCATGATCCAAGCTTCGTATTTAACAATGTTATTTGTACAGAAGAACCGAAGACGGGCTGTAGCCAGATAGTGCTGATCCGTGGGCAAAATCAAAATTGCCCCAATCCCAACACCCTTCGCATTTACAGCTCCATCAAAGAAAATTTTCCAAGTTTTAATGTCTTCTAGGATTACCTCAACTGAGTTTAATTCCTTGTATGGTAAAAATGTGTTTAGGTGTTGGTATTCATCATTAACTGGGTTCTCAGCTAAATGACTGGCCAAGGCTTGGGCTTTCATTGTTGTGCGGGTGACGTAGACAATGTCGAACTCTGTGAGAAATATTTGCCATTTGTCTAGACTTCCCGTTGGCGTCGGTTTTTGGAATATGTGCTTTAAAGGGTCCATTCAGGTTATGAGGTATTTGGTATAGGCCAACAAATAATGTCTGAGCTTTTGAGCGACCCAAGTTAAGGCGCAACAAGTTCTTTCCAGCAAAGTATACTTGGCTTCGTAACCAATAAATGTCTTGCTCAGATAGAATATGGTTTGATCTTTCTTCCCGGTCGTATCATTTTGTCCAAGGACACATCCAAAAGAGTTCTCCAAGACCGGCAGGTAAAAGAACAAAGGTCTTCCATGCTCAGGAAGAACCAACACCGGCGGACTTGACAAATATTCTTTGATTTTGTCAAAGCTTCTTGACACTCATCCGTCCATTTAGTCGCCGCGTCTTTGTTTAGCAGCTTAAATATGGGCTCACATGTGGTAGTAAGCTGAGCGATGAATCTACTGACGTAATTCAACCTTCCTAGCAAACTCATGACCTCTTTCTTGGTTTTTAGAGGTGGTAGATCTCGGATAAATTTTATGTTTGTTGGATGTAACTCAGTACCCATCCAACTGGCAATAAACCCTAAGAGTTTCCCAGATGGAACCTCGAATGCACATTTAGATGGGTTCAATTTCAAATCATACCTGCGTAGACGCTCAAAGAATTTTCTCAGATCTCGCACATGGCCTTCTTGTGTTATGGATTTAGTGACCACGTCATCTACGTATACCTCAATTTCCTGGTGCATCATGTCATGGAAGATGGTGGTCATAGCTCTCATGTAAGTTACCTCGGCGTTTTTTAGACCGAATGACATGACCCTATAACAGTAAGTGCCCCATGGTGTGGTGAAAGCTGTCTTTTATGCATCTTCTTCATCCATCAAGACTTGGTGATACCCAACATAACAATGTACGAAATATTGTATCTCATGTTTGGAACAGCTGTCGACAAGGATTTGGATGTTTGGTAATGAGAAGTTTTCCTTAGGGCTTTCTTTGTTCAAATCTCTATAGTCAACACATATCCGGATTTTCCCGTCCTTCTTTGGTACAGGGACCACATTGGCCAACCACGTGGTGTATCGGACTACTCAGATCACACCAGCTTTTAATTGTTTGAAAACCTCTTCTTTAATTTTATCACTGATATCTGTTTTGAATTTTCTTTGCTTTTGTTGGATAGGTGGACAAACGGGATAAGTTGGAAACTTGTGTACCACTAGATCGACACTTAGTCCTGGCATATCGTCATAAGAACATGCAACACGTATTTGAATTCAAATAAGAGTTGGATCAACGCATCTATGGTTTTTTCTCGGCATGAATGCTTATCATGGTCTCCCTAACCTCTTCTAAATTGCCCAAATTAACTTGATCGATTTCATTTAGGTTTGGCTTAGGCTTATTCTCAAATTGTTCCAATTCCCGATTTATTTCCCTAAAAGCCTCATCTTCGTCATATTCGAGTTCTTGATTTATTATTTCATATTTAGACGGCATTTTAGGATCTGGGTATGAAGTCCGCAAGCATGTCATGTTATTTAAGTCCGTATTATTAGAACTGAAAAGAGAAAAATAGCAAAATCAGAAAGAATAATAGAAAGAGATTCATAGACGATGAAATATTGATTTCATTTCATTGAATTTAAAGATAGGGGGGTTTACATTGGAATATAAAAAACAACAAAACTAAAAACATTCGAGTTACACCCTGAAATAACTCAGAATGCAGAAAAAATGGCAAGACTGAACTACCGGGACTCCCGCCTGATGGGGAATGGAGTAGCCTTCCAATTTTGAAGTTTAGCATTGGGCCCCATGTATTTCACCTCAGTAGTGCTCGAGCCTTCGCCCAGTTGGACCATGTGTACCTCGTATAGCATTTGCCTCATTGCCTCACAAATGTCCTTAATTTCTTCGGCCGTGAAGGCCTCGTTTTCTTCTTCTATATACCTAGATTAACAAATGACCTGATGAGGTGTGTGAATGGATGAGGCAGGACCCACCCATTTTTCTTACGTTCATCGGCCCATTTTTCGTCAGCATGGGTAGCTTGGAAACCTATGCCAAAGAACTTCTTATTTTCAGCCAAGGTGACGGGTTCTATGCTGCCTTGTAAGGATACCCTGAGCCCTTTCCCGGGCTTGTAACCATGTTTGATCATTTCACTGGCAACCATTATTGATGCGTTTGATAAGCAGGGTTGAGGACATGGGGTTCCTTCTTCGCACTGGTCGGCCACCACAATTTCAAAGGCTTGGTAGACGATGTGCTCACTTCCCTTTCTTGCTTCGAGACATGGGACTGACGGGTCCCTGTAAATTGATTGTTCATCCTCTCCGTGGACAACTATTTCTTGGTTATCATGTTCGAACTTGACCATTTGATGGAGAGTATAGGGCACGACTCCTGCAGCATGGATCCATGGTCTTCCTAGGAGAAAGTTATAGGAAGTGTCCATGTCCAGAACTTGGAATGTTACTTCAAAATCTACGGGGCCAATGGCTAGGATCAAGTCAATTTTCCCTATCGTATCCCGTTTGACATCGTCGAAAGCACACACATAAACATTGTTTGGTTTGATCCTCTCTGTCCCAATTTCCATCCTCTGTAATGTTGATAGAGGGGAAATTTAAACTCCAGACCCACTGTCCAACATGACCCTTTGCACATAATATCTTTCACATTTGACGTCAAGTGGAGGGCTTTGTGGTGAGCGGCTCCTTCTGGATGAAAGTCATTTCGGCTGAAGGAGATTCAGTTGACCTTGAAAAATCGCTCTGCCATTCTTTCCAACTGTTCAACTGTGGTCTCAATTGGAACATTTGCCTCATTCAGCGTCTTTAGAATCACCTTCTGGTGTTCGTTTGAGCTCATTAGTAGGGACAAAGTGAAACCTGGGAGGGATCCTTTCTAAGTTGATCAATTACAGCATACTCCGAGGTTTTCATCTTCCGAAAGAATTCCTCTGCTTCTTCAGTAGTAACAGGCCTTTTGAGGGGCACCGCTTCTGCTTGGTTTTGTTCAATTCTTCTGGGTTATGATACTTCTCAGATTGGTTTTTTTCATTTACTTCCCCTCGAACTTCCTTCCCTTTATATGTGACCAACGTCTTGTTGTAGCTCCAAGGACGGCAATAGTGTCTCTTATGCGATTTTGTGGCACGCTGCTAATGATCAAAGGCTCATCCAGCCTAGGTGGAATGACTGGATTTCGTGCCACGTAAGTGCCTTTTGGTACATATATTTTTGGCATATTTGGTGTGGTTTTCCTTTTCTCCAATCTCTTGGGAGGGCTTAACATTAGCTGTACCTTTCTGGGGCTCTTGGGTCATAGAGAATAGCCTCTTTGGCAGGTGCTGCCACTGTCTTTGCTCCCCCGACCTCTTCTTCATTTTCGGGAGTGGAATTCATATTTTTCTCATCCCTAACTTGTTTCGCCACCACCTTAGGTTTCCTCTTTGAATCAACGATGGGAATAATAGTTTTTAATGCAGGGTCGAAATATTTATCTTCACAAATCATCCCGATGACCGGCCCAATGTTGTGAGTCATTAATGGGTTGTTGGTCACATTAGGTACTTACTCGTCCCTTAACACTACCCTCTTCTGTTCGATTAGGTTCTCGACTGTTCTCTTAAGGGTCCAACAATCTTCGATGTCATGCCCTTCCGCCCGGAGTGATAAGCGCACTTGGTACCTAGCCTATAGGATGGAGATTCTGGGTTATGTCTGTTCGGAGGTACATGCTGCAACAGGCCCATTTGGACTAATTTTGGGAAGGGGCTAGAATACGACTCACCAATGGGTATGAAGTCAGTTTTTCTAAGTGAGGACGAGTGTTATATTGGTAATTATTTTGTGGTGGATAGGGATTATACGGGGCTTGGTGATGAGGGTTGTTTCTTGGAGGTGGAGATCTGTTCTGATTGTAATGTTGCTCTGGTCGGGTGTATGGTTGGGCATTCATTACTGAATACGGATGAGGGACCATATCATAGCTACGTCCTAGTGGGGGTAATAATGTTGCGGGGCCCTGGAAGGTGGACTAGAATATTCCTGGGGTCGCCGAGAGTTTCTTAAGCTCGAAGCCATCATGGCTCCCTCTTCTTTTTTCTTCCGGCTGGCCAAACCTCCCGAGCCGCTCTGAATTGCTTGGGAAGTGGCTCTTAGAGCTGATTGACTTAAGATGCGGTCTGTTTTTAGGAAGTTTTCTACCATTTCTCCAATTTTGATGGCCTCCGCGAACGGTTTGCCCATGGAAGACATCATACTTTGAAAATAATAGGCCTCTTGGGACTATAAGAAGACACTGACCATCTCGGTCTCATCCATTGGGGGTTTCACCCTGGCCGCTTGTTCACACCATTTGATAGCGTATTCTCGGAAGNGGATTGGGAAGTGGCTCTCAAAGCTGATTGACTTAAGATGCGGCCTGTTTTCAGGCCGTTTTCTACCATTTTGCCAATTTTGATGGCCTCCGCGTACGGTTTGCCTATTGCAGACATCATGTTTTTGAAATAATAAGCATCTTGGGCCTGTAAGAAGGCACTAACCATCTCGGCCTCATCCATTAGAGGTTTTACCCTAGCCGCTTGTTCACGCCATTGATAGTGTATTCCCGAAAGCTTTCCGTGGCTTTCTTATTGTGGTTGGACAAAGAATTTATGTCCGGAGCTATGTCCACATTGTATTGGAATTGCCTCACAAAATCCCGGGCTAGGTCATCCCATATATGCCAATGGGAGATGTCTTGGTTTATATACTATACAGAAGCAATTCCAGTGAGATTCTCTCCGAAGTAGGCCATTAACAGATCCCCTTTTCCACCAACACCCCTTAGCTGGTTACAGTATCACTTTAAATGCACAATCGGATCTCTATGCCCGTCATATCTTTCAAACTTTGGCGTCTTAAAGCCCATAATTAAATGCACGTCAGGGAACATGCACAAATCAGCAAATGACACGGTCTTTTGGCCACTTAGGCCCTGTATATTCTTGAGGCTTTGCTCAACGCTTTTCATTTTTCATGCTATCTCCTCTTGTTAAGGATTCCTCACGGGTCTCTCTTGTACTACGGGAGATTCAAATTGTGGGTGCTGAGGATAGGAATTTAGGGTGACCCGAGCGGTGTCCAATTGGAATTGGGGAGCTTGGAAAGTGAAGTTTGATGGTTCGAAGCTTTGTCGAGGCAGTGTTGGTTGTGCCATACTAGAGGCTGGTGGTGCTGTGAACACGGTAGATTGTATTCCTAAAGATGGTTCTTGGGGGCGAACCTCAGAAGGCATTCTAATAAATTGTCATGATGGGGTACCCAAATGGAAGGAATGGGTTAGTTACTGGGATAGGGATATTGGTAGTTCCTCTCATCCTAGGGATTAATTCGGGGAATCCAAGGATAGTGTTGGGTGGCTCCCTGCCATTAGACCATGTATCTCACATTTCTAGCATGCAACAGCTTAGACTTCTATTCTCCTCGGCAATTGCTGACTCTGGTTGTGGGATAACCGATGTAGGGCTATCCTCGGGCTCAACGATAGGTAGATGACTCTCTAAGGCCATGACGATACTTCCTTTAGATCTCATGAAATAAGGGTGCGAAGCCAGATTACCACCACAAAACCAACCACCTAATAAATAGAACCTTCTCTTTTAAAGCACACACAACAAACCGGTTAGTACGAGACATTTAACACATAGGGAATATCATATTGGGGGATGCAATGCACCTAAAAAGTTAAACATTTTTCTAAGATGTTTTGCGACGACTGTGTGTTTCATCCTAGCTTTATTGTCTCCAGCTTTTGCTTTCATAATTATTTTCTTTTAGGGTTGTGATTGAATCCTATGTGGATTTACTACGTATCATGACGCCGCATGAATAAGATCATTACGTAATTCACGGAATAAGTATGAAGAAACAAAGAACATTTTCATTTCATTAAAAAAATATATCTCTTTTGTATTTTCATTACAGGGAATTAAAGTACTAATGACTATTAAGGAAAAACACGACACAACAATTTTGAATAGAACTCTAAAAAGAAGTAAAGTACAGACTCGAACACCGGAAAGTTAAAAGTACATGAGAGCTTCTACTGGTCTTCTTGGAGCTTGTGGGGAATCAGATGGTCTTTGTGTGGGCCTTCGCACAATGTCTTCTTGAAGATGGTCTAAGTCATATATTACTTAGTCATGGACCTTCATTCTTAAGTTGTTGATGATATTTTCGTCTCTCTCGCTTCTTACAAGTGTTTCAACGACTATCCTCATGTTCCAGAGTTGGGCTCGGAGCGTCTCGTTCTCTCGGGTTAATTTTCTCTTTTCACCTTCGGCTAACTGTGCTTGTAAGTCATTGTCAAAGGTAAGGTTCCTCACTTTCCTCCAAACCATGGATAGTGGCTTAATATTTCTTTTTTTTTCTCCCCAGGCCAACCGTTCTTGGATTTTATCATCAAAAGCTTGAATATGAGGCCTCTTGGCGGGCCTTTCCGACTCTAGTTCTGGTTCCTCATCGATGCAATTCCTTTTTTCGAACCATGCTGCATAGCCCGAATCTAATTCGCCTTTGGAAAGATCAGGTACTTGGGTATCCTCTTTCAAGTATCGGCACCCATTCCAGATTTGTTGAATTAAAGCTTCGGGAAGTAGGGCTTCGGGATGTAGATCAATAACTTGGACACTCAAGTCTTCATCCTCAGGTACCACTTGATATCTTCCCAATTGACTCAGAACCCTTTGGGGTGCATATGGTTGGACACTTCTCAAGCCGATCAATAGCAAAGAATTCTTTATGGCTGACATATATATAACTTCCCTCACTGGGAGCCATCCTAGAGTCCACTCAATCTGGTTTGCCTTTAAAGTTCTCAAGTGGACGATCCAAGATTCAACCCCTTCCGGGGAGTTGTAATCTTTCACTCTTTCTTCATAGCTTTCAATGAATTTTCTCTTTCTTGGACCGTAGTTCATAAATTTTGGATGATGGCAAAAGTGTTAAATCAGCCACATTTGTAAAAGAATGTTGCAGCCTTCGAAGAATGTCGCCCCCGACTTACACCATGTCAATGCCCGATAGATATCTGATAATATTAGTGGAGCAAGTGTGTGATGTTCCTTGGCAGTTAGGACTTGTGCAATTATAGCCATACGAATATCAACTGTCCCCTTTCATTTGGGAAGACCATGACACCCAGAAACGCTACTATGAAGGCAAAATGATGGTGAATTTTCCAAGTATCTTTGCTTTGTTTGTTGTTCAACCCTTTTTCATGTGTTTCAAACCCCTTTAGATGCCCATACCTAGAGTATAGGAAGTAGAATGATCAGCAGCCCTTGCTCACACGGTTCTTTCTTAATTGCTTACTAATGTTCATGATATCAAAGAAACGACACATTGACATAGGCCTCGGAGATATAAGTTGTTGATTTCTCAAACCCCGACCAAAACCTGTATACCCCGCTATTTTCGCCAAGGTGGGAGTGAGCTCGAAGTATGAGAAGCGGAAGACATTGCAGATAGGATCCCAAAAGGTCACTAAATCCTTGATTAGATCATTTTGTGGCTTAACTTTTATGACGTCGGTGAGAGCACCCAGATGTTCAATTACCCAGTCTTGACCCTTTTTATCTAAATCATACCACAATATTTGGAGTTGTAGTGGAGCTTGTTCTACCACATTCAATGGTGGATTCTGGACGGTATTCATTATGTACCTGTGAGCGGGTAGGGCTAAAGTTGAATCTAATTTTGAAAGAAAAACCAGCAGACTCTTTTTGCAAGAACCATTTTTTAATTTTTAAAGAAAAGTCACCTAAAGGTGGATTTTTGTGCAACGTCGATCAGAACGGGCATTTTTGCAATAATGGCCCCTTCTTACTTTTGAATAAAGTTTTGAGGCCGAAGTAAGGCACTATTCTAGGAAAAGTGATGATTTATGGACAGACATATCCGTTCTTAGCGAAAATAGCCCTTCGACAATGTAAGGTGTTCTAAGGCTATTCTGGAGAGAACGACGCAAGACTTAACTGAAGCTGGGTCGGTTTGATCTTTTGACCAACAAACATACTTTATTACATTATTTGGTTGGAATAATTGGGGCCGGCACCGATGAGGTTTGCCTACATATGTCACATCCGGTGAGAATCAGACCCGCGTAGCTCAGTCAGTTTTGACACAATTAGAAAAATATGATATTGATTCACTTTCATTTTTTGAAATACATTTTCTTTTTCTTTCTTTTTTCTGGCAGAGTTTCGAGACATTTTCAAATACCAGGGTTTTCAGAACCGGGTGAATTTCCTATCCTACCTCACTCTTGGTTTTTCTGTTATTTTTATTTGCTTAGCCGATCAACAAACAAGCACAAAAAAATAAATATACACGTAGCAGGTAAGAGCATCAGGATGGTCTTTTATTTCGGGTACACCTGTCCTAGACGGACCCAACCCCTGTGTTGAGTCCCCTAAGTCAAATGCACATGATGCAAATAAACGTTCCTACTAGGGATCCGACATGAGGATATGTTATTCTAGGTTTAAACATAGGGATGTGTTCTAGACCTGTCTTACCCGAGCAGACAACTCGAGCTGAGGTGGGAGAAACGTACTGGAAGCCCGAAAGTCTACCCGGCCTAAAAGCTGATCCATCCTTGTTCTATTTGGTATGACTTCTAACACAAAGGCGGGACACGCAAACGTGTGCACCATATTTTGAGAAGACTTATAAAGGAGGCGTAAGAAGGCAGTTTAATACAATTCAAATAATATCAAACTGGTAAATGAGTAGCAATTGGCATATTAGGCCCAACAAAAATACAATAATATCACAATCAATAAAGCCAAGTAAAATCACATTAAAAACTCGAGTTCTTGAACCCTGAACCAGAGATTCTGGGTTTGATCCCCAACAGAGTCGCTAGAGCTTTCACACTTCCTGTTTATTGAGGGGATAAGGGAGTTTTTCCAATTTGAGTACCTAAAGTTATGCGTATGTATCTAACCATATGTCGTATAACTAGGTGTAAAGGTTCAACACTATGTTTGTTTGTATTAGATAAGGTACTTTATGTATTATCTATCAAATATGCCCAGATTTAAAGTTTGGGGCCTGACAAGGGCTGAGTCCAAATGAACTCTAGCCCAAGACATATATTATCCGTTATTGGATTTAGCTAATGAACTAAAAACAATTTGGGCCTACTTGAGTCTAATTGACAATGGCCCAATGCATATCTTAAAGCAGCTAAATGAATTAAGTCAAAACAATTCGGGCCTAGTGATCATGGAGTCCAAATGACTCTGTCCCAATACAATGTATTAAGCATTCAATCAATTAAACAAGTGACCTGGCCTAATAATGAGTCCAAGTGAGTCCAAAAGACTCTGGCCCAATATTCATTTGTGGACAAATAAAAGGGATTACTTAAAAATAATTTGGGGCTGATGATAATGAATCCAAGTGACGCTGGCCCAATTCATATTTTTGTGAATAAGTTTGAGATTAAAAATTTTAATATCAGTTATAAGATTTTACCCATATTTTATTTATCTTTTAGAGCAGATAACTAAAGGGGACTAGGGACGCGAATCAAAATTAAATTTGGATAATTTTCCTACTGATTGCCTAAGTCCCCTATTTCTTATATTAACTTATGTTAAAGTGATAATTTTAAACTCATTTTCATTTGAAAATCTTGAAGTGAATGTTTCTAATCAAGTTGTTTGCTTAATTTAATAATTGAAACCTAAGATATAGTTCCATGGACCCAATCTGTTTGGGTCTGAAACTGTATTAGGGCCTGCTACTCAGTTGGCTTGTAAAAGCCCTGTTTCATGACCCAAAATTAATAAAATTTGAGTTAGTGTATTTAATTATTTTAAACAGTATTGTAAAATGAATAATCTATTAAACTAATTTATCGCACAAGGAAATGCAGTAAAAGTTAAATTATTACATTTTTTGCTAGCTGAACAATGATAGCCAAGCTGCCTATTACTATTCTAACAAATTTTCTAAAAGAAGGATTTATGTGATATTGTTGCATACAAACATACAGATTTTATAAATGTATGAAGCTTTAAATAAAATTTTCACATTTTTGTGCACTTTACATAAAGCTACTACCACTTGAATGGCTTAAATAGTGTAAATGACTAAATATATCATGTATTTACACACAACTCTCAACCAAACAACTTTAAACAAAAGAATTCATGCAGTATTCAAACAAAATATAGATTTATGATAAATAGCAAATCAAAGTCATGATTCAGCAAAATGAAACTTTACATTTGTTAAGAAAATACCTTGATAGCAGCAAGAAAAACAAACGGACAATGAAAATATGTCTCTGAAACTTGAGTAACAGCAAAGCGGGAAACCAAATAGATTACCCAAGAATTCCTAATCCCAGCTTAACAAAACCAGGAGAGAAATAATCTAAATTTTTCAGAAGTTTTTGAAATTGAAAGGTAAAGAACTTTAAAGCAGTGAAGGTGTAGTAATTTTGGAAAACTTTTCTAGGTATGTGTATTTGTGTGCTCAGGTGGGTGGGTGTATTCAGATCTAGGTCTATATAGGAGTCTATCTATATGAGTGTGTAGGTTTAATGAAAAAGGAGGAGTGTATTTATAGAGTGAGGGAGGAAAATGGATAAGAATTAGGGTACAAAAGAATCAACCATAATTCCCTAAAATCAGGGAAAAGACATCTTTCTTAACAGAAATGGACAGTTGTCCAATTTCTAGTACCTTCCTATCTCAGATAATGGACAACTATCAAATTTTCTGGATATTTGGGATCTTATCCCTATTTTCCTACTCAGCATTGGGAGAGTTGTCCCTGTTCTAGAGGTTTCTAATATTTTCTGAAAACTTTTAGAATTGGAATTCCAAAATTGACCCTTAAGGGCCTTGGAATTTCCTCAGAACCAAACTAGTTTTGGGCCTGAGTCGTGTGACTCTTGGCCTAAGGACTTGGGCTCTTAAGCTTTTAACAAAGTTGTGGGCCAGTCTATTCAAACAGGTCCAATTTATGAGCCAAGTAGAATGGGCCACTTCAGTGAGGCCCAGTTCTTAACCAACTACTAAATGAAAAAGAAAGCAATTAATTTAAACAAATAAAAAAATAAAATAGTAATGTATACGGCTAAAATCGGAGATCCCGATTTCACGGTCATTTCGATAAGAATGAAGGCTCGATGGCCCGAGTTTTTGTATCGAGGGGCATATCGAAGGTCCTCGACCTTGAGGAAACACATATCGAAGGTCCTCGACCTCGAGGCAGTAGATATCTAAGGCCAACATGGAAAGGCGGAAAATTTCCAAGGGACACATGGTTAAAGCTGACAAGATACATAAAATAGTACAAGCCCGTATCGTGGCATTAAATGGTTGTACCAGCCATATCTCTTTACATTAATTACGCATGTACTATGTTGGGATTCCCCCTCATATATGAAGGGGACCCTTGTCACTTTGTAAGATATATGATATTCAATACAAGAACAAGAGCATCCTCTTCTCCTTAGCTAAAACATTCTCTATAATTGCTTCATTGATTTATTGCTTCTCATTTATTGTGTTTTTGAATTATTCTTCATTTATTGATTATTATTGATCATAAATAGGCCATCCTTAAGGCATTCAATACTGTTATCGATAACCCCTAGTCAAGCTTCTAAAGCTCGACCCCGAGGCCTGTCCGACCACTCTCGAGGCCAGTCTCCCTGTTACCCGGTTTGCATAATTTAGTCTCTTTCTCTCTTATTTTGTTTTTCTCACTTCATACTCAGCATCTACTGCCTAAGCAATCAGTATTAAAAGAAATCACATATTTTTAGAACCACATAACCAAATATAATTGTAATTACCATTTTCAAGGTAAACAGTTTGGCGCCCACCGTGGGGCTAAAAATAATAGTGATTGTTTTAGTGCTGGATTTCTAAAAATTTAATTTATTCTTCAAACTTTTTCTTGCCCAAAAATCTTCATTTTCAGGTCTGGAAATGTCTAACTCAGTAAATGCACATGAAAACAACGGCCATGAGGACTAGAGAGAAAATGGTGCAACTACCTCAAGTGCCGGTGTGCCACCGCAAAACCCTCAAGGGGCACCAGTGCAAATTCCTGTCGATGAAGGCTCACGCAATGCTCAACATATCGATGTGAGCTCTCATACAGACGGAAGCATTCGTGAAGGAGACCAGCGTGAAGCACATGGAACCCCTTCTCAAAGGGAAAGGGAAGTTAGCCTTCATGTTATTTTTGAAATGTTGCAGGCACAACAGGTGGCTATTGCTCAGATACAAAGCCATCTGAGAACCCCGAGCACGGAACCTCCAGAAACGGCTCCTCGAGTCGAACAGGTACTTGAATGATCGAGCAATAATGGTTCAGTAGCCAACTCCTCCGTTATGAATATGCTCGAAGACCTCGCAAAAAGGATTGAATCAGGCGAAAAGAAGATAAAAGCTAACGACAAAAACTTGGAGACCTACAACTGGAGGGTCGATCATCCCAGGCGCACCCCCGATTATGAAGGGTGTAGATTCAAAAAAAAAGTCGTGCAAAATCCACTCCCGTCAAGTGCAGTTTCGATGCCTATCCCGAAGAAATTCAGAATGCTCGATCTCCCAAACTACAACGAAATTTCGGACCCTTATGAGCACATTTTTTCCTACACTTGTGCTGTGAAAGGGAACGGCCTGAGAGACGAAGAGATTGAGTCTGTTCTATTAAAACAATTCGGAGAAACACTATCCAAAGGGGACATGATATGGTATCATAACCCGCCCCTGAACTCGATAGATTCATTTGCCATGATTGAGGAATTCTTTGTGAAAGCACATGCTCTTGCCATCAAGGTCGCTACAAGGAAATCTGATGTTTTCATAATCAAGCAAAGGGAGAATGAGTTGTTAAGAGAGTTCGTGTCCCGCTTTCAATTGGAACAAATGGAATTACCACCGGTCTCCGATGATTGGGCGGTACAAACCTTCACTCAAGGCTTGAATGAGCGAAGCTTGATAGCTTCGAAACAGCTAAAGCAAAGTTTAATCGAGTACCCCACCATAGTTTTGGCGGATGTGCACAACAGGTACTAGTGGAAGATCAGGGTCGAGGATGACCAATTGGAATCCCCCTCGGGCTCGGTGTATCCTATCAGAGTCCTATCAAAGGAATCAACAAATAAATGTATCAACCGTATGTGGAGAATCAGAGAAATATCCCGAGACGCAACATACCTCGAAATGACCAAAGGATGGATCGAGGGAAGAATCCTCGGGGACTCGTGAAAAAATCAGGGTTCGATAGGCACCCAGGGTCAGTAAAGGCATCCCGACTATCTGAGTACAACTTCAACATCGATGTTTCAGATATCGTATCGGCCATAAGTAAGATCAGGGATACCAGGTGGCCGATACCCGTGCTATCAGATCCTTCACAAAGGAACCCCAACATGATATGAAAATATCAAGATACCCACGGTCATATGACTGAAGATGACATGAGCTACAACGCGTTACATGTCATCCTCCCAGTCAACGTGGCCGGCACAATTCAGGATACCAAGTTTCATGTCATCGAAGGTGACATGAGCTACAACGCGTTACATGTCATCCTCCCAGTCAACGTGGCCGGCACAATTCAGGATACCAAGTTTCATGTCATCGAAGGTGACATGAGCTACAACGCGTTACATGTCATCCTCCCAGTCAACGTGGCCGGCACAATTCAGGATACCAAGTTTCATGTCATCGAAGGTGACATGAGCTACAACGCGTTACATGTCATCCTCCCAGTCAACGTGGCCGGCACAATTCAGGATACCAAGTTTCATGTCATCGAAGGTGACATGAGCTACAACGCGTTACATGTCATCCTCCCAGTCAACGTGGCCGGCACAATTCAGGATACCAAGTTTCATGTCATCGAAGGTGACATGAGCTACAACGCGTTACTTGGAAGGCTATGGATTCACAATATGATGGGCGGTGTCGTAAACCCTTCCAAATGATGAGGTTCCCTACGGAGGATGGAGTAAAAACAGTATACGGAGAGCAGCACGCAGCGAAAGAAATGTTCGCAGTACACAATATGGCACCGACACCTTCTACATCGAAGGAGCCAAAAAACAAGCAAACAGCCAAGTAACAATCAAAAACTAGTTCCTCGTAGGAATGAACAAAGGACCGTGCCGCGTCCTCAACACATAACCAAAACATATCAAGGCTCGAGTGCCATCGCAGCTAAGGTACAACCCTCTCCCTTTTTCTTTCACACTTTACACTAACCTGCATGCAGGTGATCGATTGAAAGGAGTCTAAGCACCCCCACCTCGAAGGCCTTAGGTTTTAAAGCATGCGTTGTGCTCTTTTTCCCTCACGTCAGATTTTATCCCAAAAGGGTTTTACCAACGAGGTTTTTAACGAGGCAACATTCATATGCTACCTAAGGAGAACTCATCAAGTATTCAAGGCTTCTCTTCGATCAACCCCAAATACTGAGGGGAATCCCCCTAGGAAATCACTAAAATATACCAAAGAGGGTCTCGACAGGAGATGATATATCGGACCACACGATCGAATATGTTGTGCCCACATAGAATAATCGAACCCTCGATGGTAAAAACATGTATACTTGTACCAAGTAATTAGATAAGTACCTTCTATCATCAAAACATTTCGCAAATCAAAGAAGTTTGCTATTTTCATAAGAGACAACCCCAGGACAAAAAATTTATTAAGCACTCAGGAACTATCCTCGACCGTCACTTCATTAAGTCACCAAAAAGTCGAAGCCATAAGACCTCAGGGCCGGAAACTTCAAGCTCATAAGCCCTCCTCGAGGCAACATCAATTCTGACTCGGGGACTGCCCCCGACTGTCAGCTCATCAAGCTATGTAACTCGAAGCCATAAGACCTCAAGGCCGAAAACTTTGAACTCATAAGCCCTCCACGAGGCAATATCAAAAGCATAAGCCCTCCATGGGGCAATATCAACTCTAACTAAAAGACTAATCTCGACAGACGATTCACAGCCGTAAGACCTCAGGGCCAGCAACTTCAAACTCGTAAGCCCTCCATGAGGCAACATCAAAATTGTAAGACCTCAAGTGAGGCATGTACAAATTTGTATGACCTTAAAACAGGCATAAACCCCATATCAAAGTCAAGGCTATATATCGAACTTGTAAGACCCAAAAGGCATACCCTCGATATAGACGCCATGGCTATCTCACGGGGACTAAAGGCTACGGCCAAATGCAATGACCACCGTCATAAGGCTCCAGCCAAACTAACGCAACTCGGACGTCTGGCTTTTGCCATAAAATCACAGACCTCAAATTACTTTGGAAAACATCAAAAAGAACCAGTTAAAGGTTATGCCAACCTAAAGCGTAAGAGTCCAAGTCGCCAGCTACATTAAAGGTTGTACCAACCTGAAGCGTAAGAGCCCAAGTCTCCAGCTACATTAAAGGTTGTACCAACCTAAAGCATAAAAGCCCAAGTCGCCAGCTACAGGTCATACCGACCCAAAGTGCCTCAGGGCCGATTTGAAAACTTGAGGGTCTTTGATCTCGAGTCAAAACCCGACTCGGAGACTAAGCCCGATACGGTTAACAAAAGTGCCTCAGGGCCAAAAAACCTTAAGTTCCCAAGTCGCTCGCTACATTAAAGGTCGTATCGACCTTACGCATAAGAGCCCAAGTCGCCAGCTTCATGTCATACCGACCCAAAGCGCCTCAGGGCCAATATGAAAACCTGAGGGCTGTTGAGATCGAGTCGAAACCCGACTCAGAGATTAAGCCCGATACAGTTAACTAAAATGTCTCAGGGCCAAAGATGCGTAAGAGCCCGAGTCGCTAGCTACACCGAAGGTTGTACTGACCAAAAGTGTACGGGCCGAGCCGCCTGCTTATAAAGCCTCAGGACCAATTTATGACCCCAAGGGTTTCATCTCAAAGTCCAATTCATCGGGCTAACTATCGGAAAGAAAATCAAACCAAAGAATCATTCATATATATATGTTCATTACAAATACATATTTACAACACTCCCGCATGAGTCTTATACAAACAAACAACACAGAAAATATAGTCTACTCTAGGGACCAGCTCTCTCAAAGGGCCCTCGGGTCAGCTCCCACGACGGCCTTCAAATATCAGCACCAGCTCAAGAAGAAAGGAAAAACTTGGCGTCAATATCGCCCGCCTCGGCCTAATTTATCTCTTTTGAGAGGTCAAAGCCCCTAGCATGTATCTCTTCGAGGGTCTCCCTCCGAGAATTGCATCGGGCATACTCATTTCCCCTCATCTCTCTGTCGAAATCTCCTCTCAGCTAAGCCCGAGGGTCGGTAACATCTTTCAAGTAAATGACCACATTCTTATCGGCCTTCGCTCGAACTACCTCAGCTTCAGCCCGAGCGTCCACAACATCGGCTTTCATATTTAGAAGATCAGTCTTGAGCTTGGAAAACATGCTCAACTGAATTGAGCTATCTTCTCGGGCATTGCAAAGTTGTATCTCGAGGGCAGCAGCCTTGGCCGAAGCATTCCTTTGGGCTGCAACATGTACACCTACCTGCACTTTCAACGCTTGGCATTCGGATCTAACTTGCCCAACCTCGCCTCAAAGGCGCTCCAACGCTTATGTTTTTTCTTGCAACTGAAGCACCAAATCGTTTGTTCCCAAAAGCGAGAAAGGAAGCACGTACTGCCTCAGGGTAAGGTTTACCTGACGCTCGAGTTTGCCTTTATAAATCCGGCTCCAATGCATCTCCACTAGAAGATGTATCAACTCTTTTGTCTTCTCATTGCAAAGAAGCTTGAGAGATTTTTACTTACCTAAAGCTTCCCGCAACCGGGCCTCACAACGGAGCAGCTCGAACTTAAGTTTGTCAAAAACCTACCAAAGAAACACTTCAGTTCAAAGAAGGAAGATTCATAGCTAAAGAGCCAGCAAGGCCGATTAAAGCTCACCTCGGAATAGAGCCATTGGGCCTCCTTAAAAGTTGAACATGCATCTATTGGCCCGGCCCCATCGGCCCCAGTCGAACCGCTCTCAATAGGGGCCTTCCCACTCGAAACCTTACTTCGTCCGGGCGGCCCCTAGTCCCGAGCATCCCTCGAAGTATCTTTGAGGTCAGAAGCAGACGATGGTGGAGGACTCTTGATCCTTATCTCCAAGGGAACCTCTTCTTAGAAATTAGAGGTCTCCGGCCTGACAGAATCGGCAACCTCGGAATTTCCCCCAGCTCGAGCAGTACAGTGCATCATCCTCACGAGGAGACCCGACGTCCGCAGAATAACCAATATATATATAACTCTCCTCAGCAGCGAAATCTCCTTTATGCCCACGAGAAGGCCCCGCCTCATCGAGAATGTCCTCATCTATAGAGGATATTTTTCGATTATTGTCCTCCCTCAGGCCTTCCCTCTCCTCAAAGGGGCACGACTTCATTTTGGAAAACCCACCAACACCTTCGATGTTAAAGTTAGTATGCACAAAAGGAAACGTTCATCAAAAGGGTACCACACGACTCATACCATGTTGCTTTGCTTTCCATCTGCCCTTCGAGAGATCACTCCACTTACGCTTGTCGTGTGTCGAGGAAGCTGCCAACTTCCGAGTCTAGTCCGATAGATCGGGAACCTCCCCAGGCACCCAACTGCTGGAAAAGAGAAAAATAAACACTCTTATAAATTGATAAAAACAAAATACACTAAGGCACAACAGGGCACTTACGTTTGAAGTTCCATTTTTTGGGAAAAGGCAAGAACTCCGCTGGAATGATATCGACGGTCCTCACCCAAATGAATCGACTCATCCATCCTCCATTTCGATCCTCGTCGTCGCTAGCAATGAAAGGACTGGTGGACCGGCGTTGTTACACAATCAGGCCTTGACAAAGCTGAGGCCGATATAACCTAATAAGGTGGCTGAGGGTAAATTCGAGCTCAGCCTTTTCGGTAAAATATCTCATCATCAGCACTATCCGCCAAAAGGACGGATTCTGTGCTAGGGTGACTCGGTACCTTTTGCAGAATTCAAGCACAAGTCGGTCGATGGGGCCTAATGTAAACGGGTACGTATACACGGTCAATAATCCCTCTACATAAGTCATGACATTCTCTTCTCGAGAGGGTATCTGCAGCACCACATTTTCCACCAGCCATAGTCTCTCCTCACGGCCTCGATGTGGTTTTCTTCTATCGATCAGACCAACCTCGAGGCATGCTCTCGATGGCCCGAGGCGTCGAAGGGTTTCTCTAATGCAAAGTCATTTTTCGAAGCGAAGCAGTATGAGGTCAGCTCACCATACGCCGGTGGTGTACCACCGGCCAGGCTAGGGGCAGAGGAAGAATTTCCCTCTTCTTGGTGAACAGATTCGGGCTCGACATCCATAGCTACTCAAAGCAGAGATAAACAGGAAGGAATAGAACCAGTTTTCAGAAAAATGGAAAAGGGATGAGAAACTTGAAAGAAAAGCTGAGGTTTTTGCAAAGGTGCGAGAGTTAGAATGAAGGAGAAGCAAGAATATTTATAGAACAGAAGGTGTTCAACCAACTGCTTTAAAGGCCATTCAATTTTTGAAGAGTCGTCATAACGTTTGGGGAAGTGTATCGGTAGGGCCACCTCAGTCATTTCACGGTCACGTCACATAAGTGATACCGTCATAAGGGGTTCGAGGAATCAAAGCTTGCATGCCGATCTAGCCTCGAGAAGGTGTCCGATCCCGAGGGGATCTACTATTGCAAGTGCGAGTTCTGAGGAAGCTAAGAATCGAAGAATAAAAGCCATATTGTTGGAACTAAGTCTGTGCAAAATGTGACAAAGGATATTTTATTTCAAAAAATATATTTACAAAAGATTTCTTTACGAAAAATTCCCCCAAAGGGTCCCACTTACCGATAAAGGAAAAAACAAAAGAAGTGGAAAATCTACTCTTCGCCCTCGCTGCTGCCCGAGCAGCTTTCGAAGCCCTCATCCGATGTGCTCGGCATTGCGAATTCCTCCTCTGAGGCCCTGGCTTCTTCGATCTGGGTAGAAAGATCGACACCCTTGGCGCTCACTTTCTTGAAGGGTTGCCTCCTGGATTGTGCACGAGCATGAGCAACTGCCCGAGCCAACTTTTGCTCAGCCTTCTCGGATATCTCTCTTGTCCGGTCATTCGTAGCGGAAGCATCCCTCTTATAAGAGGAGACATATTCACTGGCCTGAGCCTTGGCTGTAGATAGTGCATCAACCTTCTACTGAGCACCTCAGGTAAGGTCTTGGACCGAGGATAGCTTCCCCCGAAGCACCTCCCTCTCCAAAGCCGCAGTATCTTTCAGCCGAGCCAACTCTAGGACTTCGGCGTCCTTGGCCGCAACCTCCTCTCGAAGTCGCTCCACCAGGGCGCCCTTTTGCGTAATCTGAGAAGCAAAAAGTAAGTCAGCCAACGCCAAGCATTACAACTAAAGATAAGAATGTGGATACCGACATACCTGCTTGGAGAAGTCTGCCCTCTCCCGAAGTGCTCTCACCGAGCTTGCCCTAAGGTTGGTCAATTCCTCCACTTTTCGAGCGTACAAAGCCTCTAGCTCGACCGGCTCTGCCATAAGCTTCTCAAGCTCCTCTCCACAATGAGTCAACTCATCTTGTATCTTGTAGAAGGCTTGGTCATATATCTTTTTGACCTGCAACCAGAGAAAGGAAATCAGAAAACAAGGATAGAAAATTAGAGAATAGCATACTGTTTCTCAAGTTTTACCTGCTTTTGGAGCCTCTCGGCTTCCTCAAGAGAAACTGGGGAATCAAAATCGGTTTCCTCATCTACCCCCTCGAAGTAATATTTAAATGAGTCATCCTCTCCCCGAGAGGTCTCTAAACCAGGAGCGCCCCTAACTTGAGCATTCTGTATCTCCCCCGGAGAAAATGATGGGCCCAAATGAACCCCACCAGCAATCTCAGCCTCCATCGAGTCTTCTTCCTGACCTTGAAAAGATCCAGTAGCAGGCCCTCTGAGCTCCTCAATATGGACTGTGCCATGTACGATGAGCGTCTCGGGGACTGCACCCAAACCCTCCTCGAGGGTCTCCTCTTTGAACGGAGGGTCCGTATCGGCTGCCTCTAACTCAGCAGGCGACCTCTCAACAGCCCTTGAAGCCTTATCGCTTCATTTTGCCCTTTGTAGCAAAGGGCAGGCATCATCGCTCTCCTCCTCGGCCCACAGGCTCTCAGCGGCCGTCGAAGACAAGACCTTGGCATCGGTCCTGGGCTTCCGAGCCTTCGGCCGTTTTGATTTTGGAGACTCCGCCGAGGCCTCTTTCTTCCTCTTCTTATCTTTGGTTGTCTTCGGGGCCTCTTCCTCACTAGGTGAAGGCGGACTCATCAACACGCCTTTACCAAGGCTTGCACAAACATATTGTATCAAAAAACATCACCATAAAAAGTTCTTACGAAGAATGTAAAAACAATAGCAACAAGACCATGGTTCTTGGCCTGCCATTGGGTTTTGGCCAGCTCATGCCATACGCATTTGTTGTATGGGAAAGCGGAGTCTAAACGTTTGATCCAATTAAAGGAAAATCAGTTGAAAAGGAAAGAGACAACAAAGCATGGTCAATTCATGGGTACTTACGTTTCATATTCCACTCCTCCGGGAATGACATTCTATCAACAAGGATGATGTCCGAGGTTCTGATTCTAACGAATCGGTTCATCTATCCCCAATCTCTATCCTTGTCGATGCAGGCGAGGAGCGCCTTGGTGGATCAATGGTGTAATTTAATAAGGCCCCCACTTAAGAATCTAGGGCTATAGAATTTGATCAAATAGTCGAGGGTGGAGGTCATTCCCTCGACCATGTTGGCAATATGACGAAACATATATACAATCCTCCAAAAAGAAGGATAGATCTGACCGAGTGTCACTCGGTATTGATGGCAAAAATAAAAAATCACCGGGTCAACCGGTGGAGAAGAATAATCGATGGGGCCTAGGGTGAAGGGGTATGTATATACACTGAGAAAGGCAGCCTTGTGCGTGACTATGCTTTCGTCAGCCGTACGGATCTCTACTCGGGCTGCCTCCCCCCAATGGAAGTCAAGTTTGACCCTCTCTACATCCGATATTACACTTATCTATCGGCTCATGGGCTCGCATCGGCCCGGTGTAGAAGGGGGGTTTTCTATTGTAAAGTCAGAAATGGTGTCGAAAGGGACAGGGATGCATTGCTCGATGGTAGGAGGTGTTTTTGACTTTCCCTTAGACGGGCGTGATGTAGAAGCAACCCCATCCTTTTGTGGAATCGTTTTGGAGGTCTTTTACATGATAGCTATCGAGTTTTGAAGTGAGAAGACGAGAAAAACGTGCACATGCAGAAGATATGAAGGGAAAGCACTTAGTGGAAATTTTAAGGTTTGGAGACGATGAAGAAGATGCAAAACTATGAAAAGTCAAGTAATTATGGTATTTATAGAGGCCCTTTGGGCATGCTTGAAGCGGGAAAGCCAAACCTGTGACGGTTCATGGGCTTCTCGAGAATTGTGTTGACAGCGACCTCCGCACAGTTTTCATGTCGCATCATTTAATGCTCTGAAGGGACCGACATCATAGTAGGAGTGTCGAAGAGGCAGAAGGTCAAAACCATTTCTTATCTCTTCATTCTAAGAGATGCGGGGACTATCTGTATACGCTAAAATTGCAGAGCCCGATTTCACGACCTTTTCGATAAGAATGAAGGCTGGATGGCCCGAGTTTTGGTATCGAGGGGCATATCGGAGGTCCTCGACCTCGAGGAAATACTTATCAAAGGTACTCGACCTCAAGGCAGTACATATCGAAGGCCAACATGGAAAGGCGGAAAATTCCCAAGGGGCACATGGTTAAAGCTGACAAGATACATAAAATAGTACAAGCCCGTACCGTGGCATTAAATGGTTATACTAGCCATATCTCTTTACATTTATTACGCATGTACTATATTGGGATTTTCTCTCATATATAAAGGGGACCCTTGTCACTGTGTAACATATATGATATTCAATATAAAAACAAGAACATCCTCTGCTCCTTAGCTAAAACATTCTTTATAATTGCTTCATTGATTTATTGATTCTCATTTATTGTGTTCATGAATTATTCTTCATTTATTGCTTATTATTGATCATAAATAGTCCATCCTTAAGGCATTCAATATTGTTATACTGTTATCAATAGCCCCTAGTCAAGCTTCTAAAGCTTGACCCCGAGGCCTTTCCGACCACCCTCGAGGTTGGTCTCCCCGTTACCCGGTTTGCATATTTTCTTTCCTTTCGCTCTTATTTCATTTTTCTCACTTCATACTCAGCATCTACTGCCTAAGCAATCAGTGTTAAAATAGATCACGTATTTTTAGAACCGCATAATCAAATATAATTATAATTACCATTTTCAAGATAAACAAGTAATATAATAAATGTAAAATTAATAAAGGTAAAACATATAATAAATGATAAAATAAAATCAAGACAGTAAAGAAAAAGAAAAATAAAAAAGAAGAAGTTAACCTAACACTGATTTTACTTTTGTCCTACCTAATTCTATTTGATTAAACAATTTAAACAGAATATCAGACAATAATAAAATAAAAAAACCAGTAACGAGAATACGCACAAAATATAACGATGAAAAAAACAGAAAATAACATAAAATATACCTAAAAAAAATCTAGCAGTGAAAAAACCGTCATGCCAAGACTCCCATCTGGGATCTGAGATCCTTGATGGGAGGTCTTGACAGTAGGATTTTATGGACGGACTAGGTAGGGTTTTGAAAAATGGAAAAATAGATCTAAGGTTTCGGAGACCCTAGATCTAAGATGTAGGGTTTTTGGGGATTTGATTGGTAGGGTGAGGTTCAGAGAGGAGAGAAGAGTGTATGGCATGAGTTTGAGGGGTTTTGGATGTCCACCGCCGCCGTAGGCGATTGCCGGCAGCGGGGCTAGGGCAGAGTTAGGGTTTCAGGCTCTTTTAGGTGTAGGATCTGTTGGTTTTTTGCTGAGATTAGTGAGGTGAGGTTTAGGAAGAGTAGGAGAGAGAATGAGGTGGATTTGGGGTGGTTTTAGGTTCCTCCGCCGCCTTAGGCGATTTCCGGAGATGGCTTGGGCGGAGGATATTAGGGCGGCTAGGGTTTGGGGTGGTTTACGACGGAGAGGCGGCTAGGGTTTTGGGGAAGGCCGTGATAAAGATAAGTGAGAAGGGGGGAGTGTGAAATGAGGGGGGAGGGGGTATGAAGGAGTTAGGACATTTATATATTAAAATGAAGATCAGTTCCTGACCAAGATCAACGGCCAGGATTGCATGGCCCTTTTAACGACGTCGTTTGGTTTTTGATGGGGTGGACCGGATTAGGGATTGAGCTTGGGTATTTTGGGCTGGTATTTTTGTTTGAAATTTGGGACTGGGCTGACTTAAACTTAGCCCAGTCTGGTTTAAAACTAATTAATATTCAACTTAATTACTTTCTAAAAATCTACTTAGTTTTAACTAAATTCTAATTAAGTACTATGTTATCTTAATTTGTGAAAATTATCTAACTATCTATCTATATTACTTAACTAATTAGTCAATGTTAAGTTATTAAGAAAAAAATACTAATTTAACACTAAGACTAAAAAAATCTCAAAACACAAACAATTTTTGTAATTTTCTTTAGTAATATAATTAAACTATGTAATTATGTATTAAATTAAATTAAAACCTAATAATGAAGATTTAAATATTTTTTGTTAGTTTTCATAACTTAAAAATGCAAACATATAACTAAATGCAAATAACTTCAAATAATTAATTAAAAAAATTTAAAAATAAATCTAAAAATAAAAAGGAATAACTTATTTATTAATTTTGTAGGAATATTTTGGTAGGGTAAAAATTAGACGCTCACAACCCCCATCAAAATTCCTCAGGAAAATCATTTAAACCCGCAATGTCTCGATAGTTGATCTTAAAGAGCAACGATTAAGATCACATTTGCCTCCCTTAAACCTAGAGACAACCCCCAAATCTCTCAAATCCTAACCATTTCTCAAACAACTCTTCCGCCTCTCTTTCCTCTTCCTCTCTAAGTTCTCTCAACCTGCCATGAAAGAATCAACCACAGACCTTGCACAAATTTGTGCTAGGTCATAAATCTTGACCCAAAAATCATTCCTTATGCTTCCCTATCCGCGATTCTCGCCGTCGCTTTCCCCACTTCATCATAGAGATTCAAAATCTCAAGTCCTCCGACCCAAACACAAATATAAAACTCAAGTTCTCATATTTCCTTGTGTTGCGACCAGATCAGAGCATGCATGAGCGCCTCATGATGATTATTCTGAACCAGAGGTCTCATGATGATTATTCTGAACCAGAGGTCAAATGTAATGACCTCTGGGCCTCCAGTATTTACCTAATAGTTTTCTCATTTGTAACGTCTGTTGATCACAAAGGTAAAATCCTCATTCATTTTCCTCTCTGATTCAATCTAATTTCATTCCATCTCTTTATATTTTTCCCAATCTTGCTCACATCATCTACCATTCGTCACTTTCCACTCACAATTTTAATCTACTGAAACCTTAGATCCTTAAGTGGCACTTTAAATAGGGCCTTTAAGGTTCTCACCAAAACGAACCTAACACTAAAAAAAATCTATGCAGTAGTCTAAGAGTGATTCTAAAATTAAAAATCCTAGTGTTCCTTACTGTTTTCTTTTCTTCGTTTCTGAGTACTATCGCTGCTTCGAGCTTGAAGATTTTGGGGTTTTAAAAAACTAAGAGAGATCCTCGTTTAGTTTGATTCCCTCAAAAGGGTCAGTATATTCCTTATTTCTCTCTTTTTCTCATCTTATCTGAATGCTATGAATGTGCTAGTTATCTTCCGAGAATTATAGTTGTTTATGATGTTTGTAACTAGTATGTGAATTCTTATGTTCTGTTTTTGATAGTATATTGTCTACTTATGATAATTTGTTATGCTTCTTGAGTCTTTAATTAATGATTAATCAAGTTATTAAATGATTTTTGATGATTTTCATTTCTGAGTTCCAACAATCTACATGTTTAAGTTATACTGTGTCTTTTCATAGTTTTTCCAATGATGATTCTACTGTGATCTTCACCCTTGTCTATTATTTTCGTTGTGCTTTATTTGTCTTGTGATGGGGTTATGATTTAATAATCCTAATTGAGATAAACTTTAAGGTTCCTAAGTTCATATCATCTACCATTTAACTTAAGCATAAAAATCTAAGTGCTTAGATGCTTTTCTTCTCCATACCTGTATATATTAAATCTGAAGGTAACTTCTGGGTTATTACTATGACATTCTCATGGATATACCTAGCTTTCGGATGCATTTGCATGAAACCATTTTGTTTGAGTTAAACTGTCTTCTTTTCATGAACCTTTACTGTATGTATTATGTTAAGATTAAGCTATCTTCCTCTTCATAAAAAAAGTCATGATCACGTTTTGTTATAGTCAACTGGTAATAGCTGTAAAACTGAACTTAGTTGTCTCATTATTAGTTAAAACTTTTAGTTAAATATTTAACCCAAAACTTACATGGTGTAGTACTTCCGTGTCTTTAATCTCTTTCACCACTGTTGACTTTATGAAGCTTACATGCAGTTATCTTTAAGATCATCTTCCATAGAGTAGAACCCATTCATTCCTGTTACAATCAAAAGTGATCAACTTTTTTTTTTAAAAAGCTTAAGCATGACTACTTCACATTTAGATACTTAGCTAAACTATATGCCTAAGTTAAACTTGTTTGATACAACACTTCCTTTATCTGTAACTCCCCATTTTCATGACACATTAACTTGATTCTGTAATGTGCAAAGTTCCCCTGTCTATATAAAGTCACAACCATAGTGGAACTACCTATGTATAGCTACTTGTATATTGCAAGTGTCCCTATTTGAATATACGGTCCCATGTTCTTGTCTTAAATTTAACTCAATCCTTTCCCTAATGTTAATTTGAAACTGAACCTGATTATTAAACTTTGTGAGAAGTCCATTGTTGATACTATTTAAACATGATGTCCTATTTAAGGATAAAATTCTTAATTATTTGACTCTATTAAGCCCTTAGGGACTCCATGTTCAAATATGTGAACTTATAGTCATGTTGAGAGTTTAATCCTATTTCTGATACCTTATGTAAAAGTGGCTAGTCATAATTGTTTTGTCAGAATCTTTATTGATGACCTTTAAAGTTCTAAGTAGTATTACCAGCCCATGCATATGCTAATATAGAACTAATTAGTCTATAGTTAGTTTGTCGGGGCAAGAGCATCTGTACTTGTGTTGCAGCATATATGAAGTCTGTACAACTTATTTTCCCTTTGGATGTATTCTTCTCTAATGTTTGGACCCTTAACATCATTTTATGATGCTTCTGCTTCCCTCATATGTGTGTTCTAAAGTCTGACCTTTAGGTTTACCTGACATGTATTCTTTATTTGGTATCAAATGTAATCTGTCTGCTCTTATGTTATTCTATTCAGAGGGAAAGTATATTTTTGTGGTAAGTGATGCTATAACATTTAGTTACATTGAAAGAGCCTCATTGGCACTTAAAACCATAAGAAAAATATGTTGTTAGTGGTTAAGGGTATTTGAGAGTGTAGCTTAACTCTAGGTTGGGCTGCCCTCCCCGGAACTAGAATTTTCCTTGGCCTTGAGTCCCTTGGGAACTTTGAAGTGTCGGGGGATTCAAATGGGGCATCGACCTTGAGTATAAGTTTCTCCTTTTTCCTTAATTCATTGACACTTTTGGTTTCTTTAGGTGTTTAGTGTTTAATGACAATGAAAGATTTTCAATGTAAATCATTTTCCATGTATGACTGCCACATTAGTATAATTTTCCATAGTATTTGAATATTGATATTTTCTTGTTCCAGCCGTTTATTAATATATGTTTCATATATGGTTGAATATGTAGAATACATGGAGTATGTGTCTAATGAATTTATTTTTCTTTTGGGCATGTACACTCCTTTAGGCCTGCTGAGTTTCTAATGAACTTAGGCCCAAGTCCCAGCCTTATCGCATTTTTGGAGAGCAACGTCAGCTGTAGTCGTATCTCTCATTTCCTAGGCCTACCTCCTAGAGGCCCAATCACCAGAGTCCAGTTTCTTTCCGGCATTTCGTTTGTTATTATTTACTGCTTCCTTAATCTAGTTTACTACTTCATTACTTTTACCTACTGCCTTGTCACTTTATCGTATTTTTTATCCTATATTTGACACTCATATATGAGATCACGTACTTTCTCTTCATGCTTTAATATATGAAACATATGCAAGCTTTAAATAATATATGATATAAAAGGAATTAGTTAGTAATAAGTTTTCATTTCGCTAATCATAATCTGCCCGTACTATTATAGTCTCATCTCTCACTTGCCTTTTCTTAAACGATTTTTTGAAGCCTATAATTTAGTCAAAACATCAATTCATTTTCAGAAAGAAAAACGAAAACGGGCCTAAAACGCCCCTATCATTTGTTAATGGTTTAATTCAAACCTCCGTCCATCTTTTGGTTCAAAAATGCACTCGACGTTACCTTTCAGACTAAGAGTACACCTGCGACTAAAGGAAATTTCTGTGGTCCCCTTTTTATGTGTTGGCAACATGTAATTGGGCCACGTGGCTCCCTTAACCCAATATCTTATCCATTTCTCCTCCATTTCCATCACTTTTTCTAAATAACAAAAAATCAATGGCTAAAATTTTTCAAGAGGAGCTCCAAATTATTGTTCCAACGAAACTGCATATCAAGGTTCAACAATTAATTTTCAGCAACACCCAATCAATTTTGAGAATGCATTTCAGATTTGGAAGTATTTTCAAGCGAAGCTGCAAGGGGTTCTTCAATAGTGGACTATTTTTTCTCCAAGTGTTTCACTCAACAAGAAAATGAGTATTCACAGATAGTCTCCAAATCAGTAGTGAACCAGAAGAATTTCAACGAAGAGCTATTCGAAGACCCATTTGGAGTAAAATTTTATTTTGATCTGAAAATTTGTTACATGTTGATGGAATCAGTTGATTAATTTTTTTCTTTGATCCTAAGTACATCTATTCAAACTGATTTGAGAATGAAAACCTTGGAGAGGGAACTGTAATTCCATTAATACTCTTTCGAAATCTTGGTTCAAAATTGGGGGTTTTTTTAAAATTGTAACATATTTTGAATGTGTATTATTAGATTTTGTTAGGGACATTAATAGGAGTTTAAATCAGAAATTTGAGCAAGTTTAGAATAGATTTGAGATCGATTTGAATGAACTTTCAAAGAAAGTTCGAAGGAAGAACATGATCAATCCAAAAAATTGGGACGGGTAGAAGTCAAGCCGGATTGGACATGCTGCCAAGACATTAAAAAAAGGACCAGAAAAATTTTTGTTAGTCGCGGGGGTATTATTAGGCCGAAAGATAACGTCGAATGTATTTTTGGACCAAAAGATGGACGGAGCTTTAAAGTAAATCATTTACCAAATGATAGAGATATTTTTTGCCCTTTTTCCGAATGAAAAATCAGAAAAGAATCGCCAGCTTTACTTTGAAGGGGTAAAAACCAGCTTTTTATAAAATGTGAAGTACTGGTGCCCAAATGGATTTTCAAAAGACCGCTCCTCTTCAGATTTTAAATGTCAAGGTACATTTAGGTTCACTTTCTTACAAACACCTTTTAGAGATACATAAACACCATTCCCTAAATCAAATATTTTCATAACTTGACCTCATTCTACAAGCCTTATAAAAGGTGGACTACTTTTCAAAACTCTTCTAACATATCTCTAAACTCCTTTGTAAATTCACATCCCTCTTAAGTCCCACATCCCCTTTTATATACCTTTCCCTAGATGTATGTAGTAAGCCGTGCTTTTTATAGTAATCAATCATAGTATAAATAAGTGACCCTTTAAAATTAATCTAAGTCCTATGGAGCTATCTCAGGTATATTTTAAGGGGTTCCTAACACTTTCCCCTTAGAGGAACAAGAACTCTTACCCATAATCTCACTGGTTAGTAGATCAATAAAAACATAACTTAGTAATTAAATAGGTACCCTAGCATACCTTTAAATATTAGGTGGCGGCTCTCCTTTATCAACAAAAGAGAAACCACAAGTTGAATCTTGTTTTATCTTGTGCAAAATATAGTGCAACAATTATATATATATATGTCAAACAAACAAATCAAGGAAATAATGTAAAATCAATATAAATAAGGAAATAATAACATGTAGAATCAATAAAAAGTCAGATTAGAGAAAAATTAGGCAAAACCTAGTTGACAGAAATCAAATATCGGCCGGATATCTTGGCTAATCGGACCCATATAGCCTTGATATAAACGTATCTAGATGAAATATTGTATGAATCCCAATGATTAGAATTGATTCCCTTTGATTCGAAGATTTGTACTTGCCAAGTGGAGAAGGAACATTGATATGGTAACCAGTGGAGAAGGAACATGGATATGGTAAGTAAATAATAGGTGAATCCCATGGCTAAGGAAGATGGAGAGGGTGATATAAAATGGGCGTTGAGTGATGGGTTATTGGTATTGGGCTAGGGGTTGTTGGGTCAATGATTGGGGCTTATCTGGTCCGAAATTAATCACAATTTTGGGCCAGATTTTTAAAATAGGAAACTAAAGGGAAGATAATTTAACAAAAAATATTAAATAAATTATAAAAAATGCTATTTATTCGAATTAATATTTTAAATTAATAGTACCGGATTATAAAAGTGTAAGAAATTAATTTTTGACCTTAAATAAAATGACAAATGCAATGAAATTGTAAAATACAGGCTATTATTGCAAGATTGTTCAAATGGCCTAAAAATACTAATATAATTATAAAAAGTAGAGTAAAATATCTTAATAAAGTATTATAGATGAAAAATAAGAATTTTAGGTAATAAAACCATCACAAAATAATTGAAAGGAGTAATTAATAAATATTCAAGTAATTTAAATGCAGGAAAATTAATTTTAAAGCTCTAAAAATTATAGAAAAATGCTTGTATAGATTTGTAACTAAATAATGATGCAAAATGATGTTTTGAAAGTATATATATTATTTGAGAAAATATGAGGGCAAAATTGGGTAACAGCTGCCCCTCTTTACCCGGGAATGATGAAAGAATTGTCGGGTAAAGAAAAATAATGACCAATTTTGGCCAAATAGAATGAGGAATGATGTGATTTGAAAAATGGAGGCCGAAATCTTATTCCTGAGTTGCCTACATATCCCTGGTGTTACGGAAATCAGGCCGTGTGTAGTTCTGGAGCCAACGGTGAACGAAATCGATGGAGTTGTTATAAAAAATGGCCGTATGTTTCGGAAAGGGTTCCCTTGGATAGGATAACATCAGATGAATTTATACGGAGTCATAAATGTGAATCTGAAATGATACGTATGTATCACAGAGCGAGTATCTGAATGCTCATAGAGTAAAAGGTGGGCAATTGCTGGTGATCGGTTACTTTTGAAACAATTGAAGGATGTGAACGTTGTGAATGTTGTGACCGGAAACCGGAGTGAAGATTGCTCCCGTTTGAAGAATGTTTACCTCCCGAATTACTTGCAAACTTTAAAACACGGTGCACGTGAATATATATATGGGTTATTGCAAATTTAAACATGATGCAAATTCCCTTCAGACCATGAAGGTTGTCTTTGGACAGTGAGTATGATATCCTTAGACCATGACGTCATGTGCCATGAAGCATATGATAAGGAATTCACAGGCTATGAAATAGTGTCCTTCGGTGTCACGACCCCTGTAACGACCCGACCGATCGTTTTGTGTATCAGGACCCCGTTCCCCTAAATGAGTCTTCCCGTAGCGGCTTATTATGATTTATGACTTGCGGGGACGGGTGGTACGGGATTCGGTAGGCATTTAAGGCCAAGTTTGACTTCGGTCAACATTTTGAGTAAACGACCTCGAAATCGAGTTTTGACGGTTCCGGTAGCTTCGTAAGATGATTTCGAACTTGGGCGTATGTTCGGAATGGGTTTTGGATGATCCGAGAGCGTTTCGGCGCCCATTATCGAAATAAGAGTTTCCTTAAGTTCATTTTATGGTTTGGGATGTGTTTTTGTGTTATCGAGGTCCAAACGGAATTTCGAGACCAGGAATAGTTTCGTTATGTAATTTATGACTTGCTCGCAAAATTTTGGGTCATTCCGAGTAGTATAGGTCAGCTCGGCGCATTGTTAACGAATTCAAGAAACTTAAAGTTCCTAAGTTTGATTCTAGGGGTTTTGAGGTGTGATTTTGAGTTTTAGCATTGTTTTGGGTGTTCCGAAGGCTCGAGCGAGTCTGTATTATGATTTGGGACTTGTTGGTATATTTGGGCGGGGGCTCGGGTGGGCCCAGGTGCTTCTCGAGCACCAAACGAGGCCAAAAACCATCTGAAGCAGTTGTTGGTGCACCTGATCTGGTGTGACCGCAAGTGCGGTTGCAGTCGCAGGTGCAACGTTGCTCCTGCGGTCCTTGCCTTGCATGTGCGACTTTAGGTGAGGCTTCCCATTTCTTGCAGGTGCGGATAATATCTGCAGGAGCGCAGCTGCAGCTGCGAGCTCCTCTCCGCAGGTGCGAGCCCAGGTCCCTTGTCCCATATCCGTAGGTGTGAGCATTTACTCGCAGGTGTGATACTGCAGGTGCGGTCCTTGAGCCGCATGTGAGAAACCACAGTAGGCAGTGAGTTCTTTAAAACATAGGATTTATTCATTTCACTCCATTTTCTTCCACCATGGACAACTTTGAGGGCTTGGAAAAGAGCCCCACGACCTAGCTACTGAAAGGTAAGTGAATTCTACCCTAATGTTAGTTTAATGCATGAGTTCCTAGTTAACTTAACTACCTAATTAGTGAAAATCAAATATTTGGGTAGTAACCTAGGGCTTTATGAAAATTTAGGGAATTACCCGTTAATTAGCCATGAAATCACACAAAAATCACATATTAACGATCCTTAGGTTATGGGTAATTGATTCCTTCGAAAATATCCGGAATCCGAGCATGTGGGCCCGGAGGTGTATTTTAGGATTTTTCAAAGTAAGGTGAAATAACTAAGTAAATGGGAGAATTCCATACTTTTGAGTATAAATTGATATATTTGTATAACGTTTGATTAGTTTCGAGTCCTTGGGAGACTAGTTCGGAATTTCGGGCGCATTCTTGACCCGGGGAGTAGGTTCGACGCGAGGTGAGTCTCCTTTCTAACCTTGTAAGAGGGAATTGTCCCCATAGGTGATTATAAATGGTTGTTTGTCCTTATTTGTGGGGGCTACGCACGCACGAAGTGACGAGAGCCCGTGCGTAGCTACTATTATGCCTTCTCGGGTAGTTTAGGACTCACAAGCATGTTTTATTTGTGATACATGTGATCTTGCATATGGTCTAAGTAGTCTAATATCCTCGAATCTCACATGTGAAGTCCTAAGAAGTTATGATTTGAAGTTGACATTATTAAATTCTTATCCTGTTAGTATGTTCCCTGCTAAACTATCCGGAATTTCCTGTTAATCATGTATTTATACGGGAACCCGAGTCGTATGAATGATTCGCGAGCGGGGTAGTCCTGGTATTATATTAACTGCGTCGCATGTTCGATTCGCGAGCGGGGCAGATAGATGCATCTATGGTTCGGGTCATTCGACCCCCGACAGTGCACATTTACTTTTCACGTTGTACCGGCCGCTCGTTCACAGCTTGTTATGTGTTGATAATTTATGGAAACCCTGTAATTTATCTGTTGATTTTTTGAAAAAGATGGGAACTAAGAGCTTTTATGCTATGGAAAGGTGTTAAGTAAAAGTATTACATAATGCTAATTGTTGCTCCTGTCCTTATTATTACTATTCATTACTGTTATTTTTGTTTATCCTGTATTTAAATTGTATTGTTTTGACCCTAGTAAGTATCAATTTGACCTCTCGTCACTACTTCGTCGAGGTTTGGCGGGATACTCACTGGTTACATATTTGTTTATGTATTCATGCTACGCTTCTGTACTTGATTTTACAGGTTTTGAGGCTAGCGCATCTGGTTATCAGACCGGAGCTTGATTATGAGTATAGTCTAGATCTGACTTCACGGTGAGCTGCTTCTCTTGACGATCCTCAGAAGCACCATGGTTTATTTTGTTATTCCCGTTTATTTCTTCAAGACAGTGGGACATTTATATTTTATCTTTTTTATACTCAGTTAGTATGCCCGTAGGACTTGTGACACTAGTTCCTGGCACACACGTGGTAGATATTATG